>RJWM01039222.1:0-16250 GCA_004363535.1 Dasyprocta punctata | reverse complement strand
TGTCCCAGTTTCTGGGAACACATGATTCTGTCCTTCCATTGTGTAGTGTCCTGGGAATGTCAATGGAATCTGTTCCTGCTGTTGGGGAAGAGAAGGAAGAAAAATTGGAAGAGAAGGGGAAAGAGGAAGTGGAAGAAGACACTTCAGATGATACCACACACTCGCTTGGTGCTGAAGGTAGCTTGTGCCTTTTTATTCATAGTACATTCTTCTGCGTTTTTTTAACATGAGTGTGCAGATATTTGAGTTTCTTGTTACCAGGTTCGGGATTTCTCATGATTAGATTGAGTCATTAAGAAACTTGCTCATCATGGGGCCGGGGATATAGCTCAGTGGCATAAGCGTCTGCCTGGCAGATACAAGGTCCAGAGTTTGATTCCTGGTACCAAAAAAAAAAAAAAAAAAAAGACAAAAAGAAATTTGCTTATTGTTTAAAATATTCCATCTAATTTGTTCAAGGATTTGTAGCTCAGTAGCTCATTGGATAGTTTCATTTCTGCATATTGGCTCTTTTTCTTTTTTTTTTTTCTCTTTTTATTTTCATTTTCCCGAATATTTTTGGACTCTCAGTTTTCTGTGTGATATGCGTTTGGTGTGTCTCCATAATGTAAACAGAGTCTACTGTAGTAGGTGCTTGTAAGGCTTTATGGCATTCAAGTTTTTGCTTCATTATACATTTTCCTTCTTCATTTTTAATGCATTTTTCTTGGAATTGAACATAGGGTCTTGTGTGACTCCTTTATTTTTTTTGGAAGTATTTTTGGGGGGCAGGGTTTTGATGTGAAGAACTTAACATGATCTTGTTTTGCCGAGGGACAGCATCTTGCACCTTGACAGTATTGTGGAATGATTCCTAATTTCTTGGAGTTTTGTCCTAGATCCTGCCTCGTCACAGTTGGGCTTTGGGGTCCTAGAACTCTCTCAGAGTCAGGATGTTGAAGAACATATTGTGCCATATGAAGTAGACAAAGAACACCTACAGTTAATAACCACCAACTCTGGTTATAGCAGGCTATCCGATGTGGATGCAGATACTGGTATGAAATAAGCTTTTCTCACTTTTGGAGTTATTTATGATGTTTTCCTCTCAGGATGGAGCTGTTTTTCCCTTGATAAGTCTTAGACCTGTCCAAATTAATATAATCTTAAGTTGATACTATTAAGTTTGCAGTTTGCTGATAAATACTTGATGGCTTGCAGATTGAGATTTTCTGTAAGTAGTTACTGTAAAGGTTGCTTCCTTTTTGGAAAGTATACTGTTAAATGTATTTTAAGTTGGACTTATTTCTTTTAAAACCTTTGCATTTTAAAATCATTTGGAAGGTTTGGGAATGTAGCTCAGTGGTAGAGTGCTTCACTAGCATGTACTATACTCTGGGTTTCATTCATCTAGGACTGCTTCTAGTACCTTAATGATGTCTCCTTCTTGTCTTTTTTTTTTTTTTTTTTTCTTTTGTTTTCTTCTGAAACTTTAAGCAGTTAAGCATGAAGAGCAGTGCAGTGAAGATATCCCTGTGGCAGAACAACCCAGCAGAGACTCCCCTGTGACACCACTGCCTGGTAAAGCTACGCATGTGGTAGAAGAGCCAAGTCCAGCACCGGCAAGGTAAACTGTCCTCTCCTCTCCTCCCCTTCCTCTCTTTCTCTATAGTTCATGAATTTTTGTTTTTGGATTATACTACTTTTATGTTGCTAGGTAGATATGTTTTTTTAGGAGTTGTTGATTTTTTTTTTTTTGTCCCCTTATACTTGGCATATTTCTGGTCTAATAGGAAGACTGATTACTTATAAACATTTTTGTTTATGCAGTCTTGTGTCCTCATCTTAATTTATGCCTTTTACAGAGGAGATCTATTGCTGCTATAACTAGTCATGATCCCACTTGTTGATTGCTACTCCTTCTGTCATCTTTGTGTGCAGAGCCACTGTCTCTCTAGAGGAGGTCTCTCGGGTGTTAGGAAGAGTCACATAAATATATTTGAAAACTTGCTCTTTCTATACTTGAGCATGCACATCGCTTTGGATTGTTAGGTATCCTGCCTCTGGTAGTTTATGAGAAAGATAGATGTAGGAGCTTTTCCAAGTGTTTTCAGCTCTTAACGTGGTAGGAATTGGGTAATACCCATTTACTCTATCTCTGATCATTATTTTATCCAAAACTAGGTTTTATTTATATATTTATTTATTTATTTATTTTTCTTTGGTACTGGGGATCAAACTCACAACCTTGCACCTACCAGGCAGGTGCTTAAGCCACTGAGCTAAATCCCTGGTCCTATTTTTTGAGACAGGGTCTCACTCTGCAGTTTAGACTGGCCTTGAACTCACTTTGTAGCCCAGGCTGGTCTTGAACTCACAATGGTCCTCCTGCTGCAGCCTCCTGAGTGCTGGAACAAAACTAGATTTTAAAATTGGACTTATTTCTATTAAAGTCTTTCGTTGACTGGAGCTGTAGTTCAGTGGTAGAAAACTGGCCTAGCAGTAGCATATGGCAGAGGAAAACTGGGAAGATTTCATTTTGAGTAAGTATTCAGTATTGTTCTGTTATTTTCTTCAGTAGAAAAAGTGGGCAGTGAGGTCCTGAATGAAGTTGAATGTCAGGAGTTGTCTTTCTGATATAAAACACTGAGCTTAACAGTAGATGCATTTTCAGGTTTTTATTTTTATTTATTTATTTATTTATTTTTTCAGAGACTTACTATGTAGTCCAGGTTGGCCTTGAACGCATGATGATCCTCTTACCTCAGTCTCCTGAGTGCTGGGATTATAAGCATGTACCATCACTTCTGGCTAGGTTTTTCTTTAGAAAGTTTTCCTTCAAAGCCGGACCTGATGGCACACACCTTTAATCCCAGCACTTGGGAGGCTGAGGTAGGAGGAGTGTTGTGAGTTCGAGACTGGCTTGGGCTACAACACTAGTGCAAGGCTGGCTTGAGCTGCATAGTGTGACCCTGCCTCAAAAAACTAGGGCCAGGAGTTTGGCTTAGTGGCTTAAGTGCCTGCCTGGCAGGTGTGAGGTTGTGAGTTCAATCTCCGGTGCCACCAAAAAAAAAAAAAAAAAAAGTAAGTTTTCATTCAAACTGTTTTTGCTATCCTGTTTACTCTGCGTAGTGGTAGGATAGGTGAAAGTCTCTGGAAAAGGACCAAAATGATTGTCTTGCCAGGCAAGATGGCACATACCTATAATCATGGCTACTCAGGAGACTGTGGCAAGGGAATCACAATTTTGAGTCAGCCTGGGACAGCTTAGCAATTTAGTAATACTTTGTCTCAAAAAAATAGAAAAAAAAATGCCTAGAGTTGTGTCTGTGTGTATTTAATCTTTCTCACTGGGAAATGAAAGAAAAGTTTTGCATGTATGGGTATTATCAGCGTAAAGGAGTCCTGATTTGCAGCATAGTTGAATAGAGCAGATGGAATAGAAACAGCAGAGGATAATTCACATCCAAGCATCTTCCAGGAAAGGTCACTGTTTGGACTGCCCTCCGTAGTGGCAGTATTTTGGTCTGGATCAGAATGTTTCGTGCAAGTCTACGTAACAGCCTCTGTAGCAGAAATCTCCAAATCACTCCTCAGAAATCTTGGAAAGCATGCAGCTTGGCAGTGAGCTGAATTTTGAAGAGAGGTGTTGCTATGTGTGAGGCAGGCTTTGAAATGGAATGAGGGCTTTGTACAGTAACTTATTTTGCTTTCAGTAGGTCATGATATAGATTATAGCTACCGGGAATTTTGAAATTATTAAAGAAAAAAATACAAAACAGGAAAAGCTTTTTAGTGAACAGATGAAAGACTGAATTCAGCAACCTTTTCTCCTGGTAATCTGACTTACCTAGGTTAAAAGACCTGCCTTCTAGTCCCAGAGTGTCTCATGCTGCTATGGAAACAAAAGAACAGATGTCTGTTCCAGAACTTCTGGAAGGTGGATTACACATTCAGAAATCACCAGAGCCTGAGGTTTTGTCAACTCAGGAAGACTTGTTTGACCAGAGCAATAAAACAGGTATAAAGGATGATTAGTTGTTATAGATATCTCCTTTTCTCCAAAGATTTAAATTTTTATTTTAGTTCTGAGGCTAATGTTTAAGTTAGAAAGCACTTTAAAGATGTGCTGACTTGTTTGTGATATGGAAGGAAAATGTTTGTAGATAATTAGAGAAACACTTTTGGGGAATTTTTGCTGTTTAACTTTTTTTTTTTTTTTTTTTTTTTTGCGGCACTGGGGATTGAACTCACAACCTCACACCTACCAGGGCAGGCACTTAAGCCACCGAGCCAAACTCCCAGCCCTGGTTTTTTGAGGCAGGGTCGCACTGTGTAGCTCAGGCCAGTCTTGCGCTCGCGTTGTAGCCCAAGCCGGCCTCGAACTCACAATGCTCCTCCTGCCTCAGCCTCCCGAGTGCTGGGATTAAAGGCGTGCACCACCACGCCCGGCTGCTGTTTAACATTTTAACATGATTTTCTCTTTCGGAAATAAAGTTATGGAATAACAATAGCAAAAAAGTAAATTTAGTATTATGGGTAGGATAAGCTATTTTTCTTCTGTTATCATATATTTACTGAATCTTCAAATCTTTAATACGATAAGTTTGAGTTTTTCATGTTGACTTGAACAGCCTACTTACTCATCTGTTTTTTAGTTCACCTACTACAAAAAGGCAGTTAAAGTTTAATAGAAAGGACATTAAACTTGGACAGAATGGTGTTTGTTTCATACACTTTTAGTCCCCCAGCCACCTCATTCCACAACCTCAGAGGGCAAGAAAGTGTCAGCAATAACCACCCAGATACAGTGTGTTTTTTATAAGAAGGGATGCAAAGACTATGTTCCTTTACTGTTCTGTGATGGAACTTGCTGTTTAGAAGGTGACCAGAGAGCCTTTTTTTTGTTTCCTCACTAAAGCTGTAAGGTTATATTTAAGGAATTTCTTTACACTTAGGATGAATATAGTTGATATTCTGTCTGTTGCTAAGGAGAAGTACCAGTAGCAAACTTTATAATGTAAATCAGCTGCTCATTTTTTCTTTTATTAGTACATTAGTATTTTCCGTCTCCTTTGAGGAGGCCCAAGTTCTAATCATGAAAATTGCTGCATTCGTATCATCAGGTGTCATGCGCATTGTTTTGACTTCTCTCATCTGCATCATGGCATGAGCTTTACTTCACCTTAGGTAGACCTGGGAATAAAAGGCTCGATGGCTGTTTTATAATAGAAGCATCACAAGAAAGAAGAGCAGCCAAGCAGAGGTATAAGGATTCTGGCTTTTCCTCTCCAAGTTTAGATCATGACAGAAAGGATTCAGGAACTTTTTTCTTCAATACTTTGTTAAAGAAACCCATAATTAGGGGGGGTTAATATTTACTGAAGATTTGTCTCATTATAGCATTCCATTAACTGTACTATGATTAGAAAATTTCTGCCCTCTTGAAACATGGTTGGTAATATGAATATTAGTGTTTTTGTAGTATTTTCTTCGTTGGTTTTTCTTGTTTTGGGAAAAGCAGTTATGTCAATCTGAGAAGTAAATGCAACCAGAATTCCTTTTTTTTTCCTCAGTAGCTTCTGATGGTTGCTGTACTCCTTCAAAGGAGGAAGGTGGGTGTTCTCTGACTTCCACACCTGCTACCACTCTGCACGTCCTGCAGCTCTCTGGCCAGAGGTCCCTCATACAGGAGAGTCTGTCCACGTAAGTAGGTCACATAGCTGTGTCTGAGGGCTTGGGTTGAGGTTAAAAGAGCTGAAGTTGCCTGCTAGTCCAGAATTCTTACTAAACCAAAAGTGGAAGCTAGGTGTTAGAATTCTGCTTTAAGCACTCAGTGTAATGATCGAGGGCAAATAGATCTGTTTCCAATTTAGAGGCTTTATAACAGTAGATCAAAATTTTCACCAGGACAAAAAATTCCCAGCTATAAATCTATTATGTATTCCAGATAAGCATTCTGCTGTTCTTTTTACCACCATGTCTTCTCAGTTAACATCATAGGGGGGAAATACATTGTTATAGTTAATGATAGTTGAATTTCTTCACCTCAGTGATATTGCAGAGAGATTTGCTTGTTTTTTGTTTGTTTGTGTTTGTTTTAAAATAAAAATATGTAGTCTTCCTAATTATGCAAAAGTGGCATTTTTTTTTTTTTATGTCTCAAACCTGCAGTGACATTATTTTTTGGCACTTGCTCATTGTTTTTCAATCATGATGTCTTTGTGTCTAGTCATCCAATTTGCCCTACTCTTTTAAAAAAATTTTTATATTAGAAATGTCTGAAGCCGGGTGTGGTGGCACACACCTGTAATCCCAGTACTTGGGAGGCTGAGGCAGGAGAATCATGAGTTCGAGGCCAGCCTAGGATACACAGTGAGCAGAAGGCCAGCCTGGACTATATAGTGAGACCCTGTCTCAAAAGACCTAAGAAAGAATGAACGATATATCTGGTATGGGAGTTTTTTAGTGGTTCTTCCACCAGTCTTAGATTGTTGTTTGGGAGAAATGCTACTAGGTATTGATCTGAATGACTTAGATATTTTTGCTATTACAAAGTAAAAACAAATATGGAAACTATGGCTGTGGTGAAATAACCTGTGATTCTCTCTTTATATAAAGGAATTCCTCAGATCTTGTTGCTCCTTCCCCTGATGCTTTCCGATCTACCCCTTTTATCGTTCCTAGCAGTCCCACAGAGCAAGAAGGGAGAAAAGGTGAGCGCTCTTGATCTGTCTGTTAATCTCAGATTAGAAGAGGAGGCCAGGGATGTGGCTCAGTGGCAGAGTACATGTGTAGCATGCTCAAGAGTCTTGGGTCTGACCTCCAGCTCCACAAAGAAGAGGGGAGCAGTATTGCATTTTTCTGCCTTGCAGAATGCTGTTTCTTTGTACTTCAGAACACTGTCCCATATCCTGTTTGGAGACCATGTCTCTAACCTTCAGAGATATGACTTAGTGCACAGTATTCACTTCAGTACTTTGGTTTCTTCTGGGAGATTTGTATCGTTGACTCAATGTTTATAAAGGCCATTAAGGGAGAATTTTTATATCTTTAAAGGAGTCACAGATGAATTAGTATGGTGAGGAACTAGGTATTTTACCAGTGGTCTACTAGTTTCCAGTAACTTGCTAACATGTTTCTGGTGAGAGGGAACCAGCAATTGTTATTTTTATCCAAAGAATGGCTAGGAGCAGGTGGTAAAAATTTTAATTTTCTCCTTTAAGGACCTAACTGTGTTTTTGTATTACTTTATTCACAAGAAAGCCTTTTCACTCACCTAATTTTGTTTTGTTTGCTTTTGGTGGTACTGGTGATAAAACACAGGAGCTTGCATATGCCAGGCAAAAAAAGCTCTAGTGCTGAGTTGCAGCGCCAGCCTTTTTTATTTTAGTGAGACAGGATCTCACTGAGTTGCTCAGGCTGCCCTCAAATTTGTGATTTTCCAGCCTTAGTCTCCTGAGCATCTGGGATTACAGGTGTGCACCGCTGTGCCTGGCTTAACTGATTTATCTTAGTTACCTAAACCTCTTTCACTCTGCTCTGGGCTCCTGTCCAGTATTCTGAATGCCTAGTATTTCTATAAAGCTTCTTCCGATAAATTCTGTGATTGTCTCTTTTTTATTCTTTTTGTATATCAGTATTACAGTATCCAATTTTTATTGAGTACTAAGTATGTGTGACACACTGTTCTACGTGTTTCTCCTTGGTTCCAGGTGCCTCTCTATGGTTTTTCTCATTGACTCTTCACAACATCTAAGCAGTAGGTGTCATTTTTCCCTCATCTTACAGATAAGGAAGTGGAGGCCCAGGGCTGCTTCATGAGTGTTGAGATGTAGTGGTAGGATTTGACCATGGACAGTTGCCTCCCGAGTGTGTGCTCTTATTTGTCATGTACACGCTGCCTGTGATATCCTGCTGTCTCCTTTAAGAACAGTAATTATAGAAATGCATTTAGCTGTTTTTCAAATTAATTTATCTGCAGAATGAGACTTTCTTCCGCCTCAGCATTTGTCTCCAGCTGTTTTCTTTTCAAATTATTTGGAGTAGCCAAATGAACTAATATCATTCTAATCATAATATGATGAGTGACATCTTCAAGGTAAATCCATCCTACAAAAAACCCTGTTAATGCAAGTGAAGTTTGGTTCATTCTTTGAACAGTTTTTCCATTTGTAGTGTGAACATTCAAAATATATAAAAATGATTTTATTAAAAATGCTTTCTCCCTTATTAGGCTTCTAATAATACTCATTGTAGAAAATTTGAAACATGTATAGGAAAGTAATAAGAAAATAAAATGACCTGTAATGCCACATTCCAAATTTAATTGCAGTTAGTATTTGGATATTATCCTTTGGGAATCCTTTCTACGTATAAATATGATAAAGTATTCTTACACAGTTGGCATCCTATTATGTATATGATTCGATTTTGTTCATGTAACTTATTATCATTGTCAGTGTATTTCAGATGTAATGTATTTGCTTAACATGTCTATCTGTTCATGAGACTATATATGCTTTTTAATTTGGTTTTTGCTGTCTTATTAACCCAAAGTATTTTCATATGTAGTGCCTAAAGTAGTGGGTCATTAATGTGTTTTTTTGTGACAAAAAAAGTCACAAGATGAGATGACAATGTGAGCACAGCTGTGGCAGTGTATTAAAACTCTGTAGCACCGGCTCCCCAGCTAGCAGTAGACGGGTGTGTGAGGTAGAGGCCCAGCTGGGCAGCAAGGGTAGGTATCGAGGCTGGCAGTGTGGAGCCCACAGCTTGAATGTACACTGGGGGAACCACTGCTGTAGGAGTTTATGTGTGGTCTGGAGGAATCCTGGTTGGGATCGAGCTGTAAGATAGAGAAAGACGGACGATGTTGTATACGTGTTCTGTGTTTGTTCCCTCTTGAGTGATTCGTGTTGGTTTTAGTGACTTCTTAGTACTTTGATGCATCAGGGCTAACTGGCATTGATAGGTCTTTTCCTTATTATTTGTATTGACATACATCTTTTTATACTTAGTTGTTAATGAAAATATAATGAGTTCATAAATATGTAGGTATTTACTCAGCATGGTGAACAAATTCACTGCCTTTCAAATCCTGGAGCGGAATATGTGATGGCTAAATTAAGTGGCATTAATCTGGGTGTTCCCACATAAAATAAGAAAAATGAACTCTGGAGTTAGGAAGGGGGTTGAGGAGCCAAGTTAACGTATCTTGTAAATGGGTAGGTATCCCCAGATAGTAATTTGTGTGTTTTTTTATTAGTACATGTTAGCAGTGTGTATTGACTGCGTTCATCATGTGGAATTGATATACTTACATAATGCGTCTTAATTCTTTTTATATCCCCATCCCCTTCCCTCCCTCCATCTCTTGGTCACCTTCTTGTTTGCAAAATCCAGATTTTAATCTAATAGAAGCATGGTTACTCTTTATTCCCCTCTCTTACCTCAGGAAGAAAATATTATTAGGACCCAATCTATTACTACTTCATTGTTTTTCTGTAAGTTAAAGTCTTTTTATTATTATTAATTTTTTTTTTTTTTAAAGACAGAGTCTATGGAGTTCAGGCTGCCCTGGAACTCACTATATAGCCCAGGCTGGCGTTGAACTCACAGGGATCCTCCTGCCTCAGCCTCCTGAGTACTGGGGTTACAGTTGTGTGCCATCATGCCCAACCTAAAGTTGTTACTTTTTTAGGAGGAGAAGTTTGTGTAGAATTATTGTTAATGGTGCTGGAACATGAGTAATATTGACAAGTGATTATTTGTTTTTCTTGTTTTAAACCAGATGAGCCAGTGGATATGTCAGTGTTGACTGAGGGCAGGGTGGAGCCTTTTCAGAAGAAACTCCAAGCCAGTGATCCAGTGCAAACAGAAAACACGACTCTCCCACCTGCATGTACTGTGCCTCCGCAGGCGTCGACGCCAGTGTCTCAGAGCACACCAGTATTTACCCCTGGCTCCCTTCCTATCCCATCACAGCCTGAGTTTTCACATGTGAGTATTGTATAGAGAATTTCTGTTTTCTCCTAACATCTTTTTTTTTGTTGTCATTAAGCAGAGCTTTATTGAAGTATAATTTATAAACCATAAAATTCACCTATTTAAGTGTATTTTTCAGTGATAATTTAGTGAATCTATACAGTTCTGTGCCTGTCATCACAATTAAGTTTAGAATATTTTTGGTTACCTAACATCCTTTTTTTTTTTATTTGTTTTTTATTTTAAAGAGACTAGAACCCAACAAAACAAAACAAAACAGAATAAAGCAATAAAAAAATAAATAAATAAAAAGCAGAGGAAGTGGTACAGAACTTCAAAACAGAATAATAGGAAATCAACACTGGCTACCATAATATATATCATTATTTTCACAATAGTGGTTCATACTGTCAGACATAGCTAAATCAAACAAAACAAAACAGAATAAAACCAATCAAAATATAACATTGAATAAAACAAAACAATAAATCAGAGCAAAACAAAACAGTGAGAACAATACCTCACATTGTTATCTTCAAAATAGTTGCTCAGGTTACCAGACACAGGGCTAAAACAAAACAGTAAAATGGAACAAAACATTGAATTTCAAAAACAAGACAGGAGGCTGTCCACCACAGTTGACAGTGCACACTGCCATCCTCCAAGTAGATGCCCAGACCTAGCCCTAGGCTTGCAGACTGAACCAAACAATACAAGCAGCAGGCTGTTCCCTCCCACTCAGTTCCTGTCATCTCACTCTGAGTCCTCTGAATCAGTGGCGGGAGTCGGGGGTGGTGCAGGGGGCGGCTCATGGGAAGGTGTGGTTTCTTTTCTGGCTGAGGCTCTTTTTGATCAGTGTGACGGGACACTGAAAACTGCTTAATTGTGTGTTCAAAATAGGCAAATTGTATGTGAATTGTACCTCAATGAAATTAAAAGAAAAATCTGGAGCATGTGGCACAGAAGCTATACTTGTTCCAACTTTACTCATTCAGATTACAGTGCTGGTGAGAAATTTATGTATAGATGTTGAGTGGTTCAGAAATGATGTTGGGCCTATATATGAGATTGTGATCATTAGCAGTAAGGATTTACTCAACAGAAAGCGTGATCCTAGATTCATTTATTCCAATTTTCTAAGTAGAATAATCAAGAGGTTTCAAGCAGAGCACCCTCAATATTTAGTTGCAGTTTTGGGGTGCTAACATTAGAATTGAGGACTGATTCAGATAAAAAGGGTTACTAAACAAATTACATGGTACTGCTTGCTCTTTTCAACTGTCAAAAACACTTTATGATAGGGATGGGAGAGGAGGATGGGAGGGAGGCTAGTAGAGGTAAAAAAGATCAAGATGAGATATATATATAGGTACCAGTTCCTCACTATGAATGAATTTAACATGTATTGCAAACATTAATAAAAAAAGAACAACAAAAAATCATTTTCTGAGTATCAAAGAATAATTTTTTTTTTTTTTTTTTTTTTTTTTTTTGCGGCACCGGGGATTAAACTCACAACCTTGCACCTGCCAGGGCAGGCGCTTAAGCCACTGAGTCAAACTCCCGGCCCTGGTTTTTTTTGAGGCAGGGTCACACTATGTAGCTCAGGCCAGCCTTGTGTTCGCATTGTAGCCCAAGCCGGCCTCGAATTCACAACGCTCCTCCTACCTCAGCCTCCTGAGTGCTGGAATTAAAGGCATGCGCCACCACGCCTGGCAAAGAATAGTTAACATGGTAGAATTTATGAGATAGTAAGTCCTTAACAGAGTTGACCCAGAGTTTTATTTTGTAAGCCCAAGATTTGACTTTACAGTTATGAAATTCCACATTTGTGTCTGAATACATGCTTACAAGAATAAAGATGAAGTAACCAATAGTATATACCATTCAAATTTTTATTAATAAAATAGAAATGTAAACACAAGATGCTTTGTTGTAGCGTCTTACCTGATCATACAATGTATGAGCGATTTTTTTATAAAAGGACTTAGGTGAGAACTGTCAATAATATATCAGTTTCATCAAAAACTGCAGATTGAAATATCATTTGATAAATGGAATTTTAAAAACAACAAATTAAATATTAGAAATCAAAAGTTCTTTCCCTCGAATATGAAGGGATTACTTTAATATTTGTCAGTAATCATAAAAAAATTCATTAAGATTCATTTTGCACTCTGAGGGAATTCATGAATAATTTTCACTACTGCATTGTAAAGTCCGAGATCAAAAGGTCTGTTGCCTTCTCTAAACTGAATGTAAGATGTACACATGATGGTTGCCTTGGCTGTTACTCTCCCAACTGTTTCCGTGATTCCAGATATTTCTTCATCAAGTGGTTCCATTAATTCAATGGTTCCATTTTTTTCTTCTCCATCTGAAAGGATAAACATTTTTCCAGTGGGATGAATCTTTTCAAGCCTCCCTATGAAGCAGACTGGCCGGTCAATGAACTGAGATAACATGCTGGTGGTGATGTGCGACTTGGGCAACTCCATCACGTCCACCATGATTAAACCTCTGGAGGGTGGGAAACAGGAGGCAGGTGACTGAAAAAGAGTGGTCATCCAACGTCTTAATACATTTTTTATGTTTAAATTTTGTCCTGTATCTTTTTTTGAAAATGTTATTGTGAAATTGAAAGAGGCCTTGGGTCCCCATTGTGTCTTACAACTCTTGTGTCATTTTTATTCTTCAGCATGCCTACTTTTTTCAAAAAGGAAATTGTTTATGACATACAACTTGAATCTTTTCACTGTTAATGTTTATCATAATAATTTTTGGTGTAATATCATCCTCATATTATCCTTTCAAAAACTGTAATATTTCTGAGTAGATGTACAATAATCTTGTTAGTCTTTCCTCATTCCTGTACTAAGGACATCAGGGTGAATTTTAGATTTTTTTTCTGTTCGTTTTTTTAAAGAC
This sequence comes from Dasyprocta punctata, assembly GCA_004363535.1. Classification (NCBI taxonomy): domain Eukaryota; kingdom Metazoa; phylum Chordata; class Mammalia; order Rodentia; family Dasyproctidae; genus Dasyprocta; species Dasyprocta punctata. The sequence continues at coordinate 3,356 of RJWM01039222.1, read as the reverse complement.
AGCATCCTGCTATGTAGTTCATGGCTGGCTTTGAACTTGGGGCGATCTGTCTGTCTCGGCCTCCCAAGTGGTGGAATTATAGGTGTGAAACACCATGCTTCATTTTTATATTTTTGATGTATATTTCCTTTTAAAAGCAAAAGGAAACTAATACCGAATTTGCATAATTTGAAATGCAGTTTTCACAGTGAGTTGCAGGTCCTTAGTTCCATCTAAATGACTGTATGTGTGTGTGTGTGTGTGTGTGTGTGTGTGTGTGTATATATATATATACATGTTGTTTTGAAATAGCTGCAGATACCTTCAGACATAGTAAAAATCAAATAAAACAACAGAATAGAACCAATAAAAACAAAACAATGAATGCAATAAAGGACTTCAAAACAAGCCAATAGTAAATCCAAAATGGCTACTATAATATATCTTGGTGTCTTTGAAATAGTTGCCCATGCCATCGGATATAATAAAATCAAACAAGACAAAACAGAATAAAACCCAACCTACTGCCTGGGAAGTGCAAGGTCCTGAGTTTGATTCCTGGTACCAAAAAAACCCAAAAACCCAAAAAAGCCTAACCCAACAAAATAATGAAAATGATACAGGACTTCAAGATAATAGGGAATTAACAATGGCCACCACCTTCAGAATGAGATCCCCCATAGATGCCACACTGTGTACCATTATCTTCTGAATAGATGATCAGACCACTGGCCCTGGAACTGCAAAGTCAGTGAAACACCAAACACCACAAGCATCAGAATTACATTTTACCTCAATAGCTATTGTTGCAGCCTGTGTTTCTCTGGATCAGCTGGTTGATCTGGGGGTTTGGCTCCTCTTGTGTCCCAGCCCGTGGGCTGGAAGGGACTGGTGTCTGGCTGTCTCCCCAGTGGCTGGTGCATGGCATTGACTCACAGGGAGGGCTTGCTTCTTGGCAACTTCTTGCTGTCTTCTTCCACAGTCTGAGAATGGCACTGACTCATGGGAAAAGACTGGGGTCTGGCTGTCCCCTCTGCGGCAGCGGCCTGTGCACGGTGCTGGTTTGCAGGAAGGGCTTGCTTCTTGGTGACTTAATTGTTCTCTCCTAAATGAGTGTATTGTATGTTGAATCTAAATGCTTGTTCTTAGGGCTGAGGATGTTACTCAGTGGTAGTACATTTTCTCAGCATGTGGAAGAATGGCTCTAGGTTCAATTTCTAGTACTGAGAGGCAAAACAAATGCCTGTCTTTGTATAGGATTAAGTGAGTTAGTATGTATAAAGTCACTGGAACAGTGCCTTATACATGGTAAATACTGCACAAGGTATTTATTGCTGGCAATGAAAGAGTTATGTAGAACTGAAATAGATGTTTAACCACCAACCAGCTTTGGCTTTAGTTTTTTGTATTGCATTAGCGTAACATAGAACAGAAGAGTCCTTGGCGTTAACAGATAAGTTGTAAGCACTGACATAAAGCACTGAAAAATTCGGGGAAATGTAGCTGATGCTAAAGACAGTAGTTGCAGATCAGTGAGCAAATAGAACTTTTATGAGAATGAATCTTTGTAGAGGTGTCTGTACCAGCAAGAGGAAATGATGGCTGCAGAGATCCAGTTTTATAAGGACTTCTGGAAGAAATTGTTCTGCCTCAGCGTTTACCAAGTACCTTCAGCAGCAACCAGAAAACCAGCAGTGAATGACACAAATGAGTAATTTTAAGCATACTTCAGAGATTTTCTGGAACCTGAGATGACTCTGATCACATTTCTTTGCAATCATAGTTTAAGATGCTTCAGCAGTGCAGTCTGTGCCTCTTACACACACACACACTGAAGAGGACCTTTGCAACATAGCTTTTAAATTAAAGGTTTGATTTTAGGTAATTAGTAAACATTTGTGAACCAAAAAAGAAAAAAGAAACAGAAAGAAAACAGTCTTTCTTTACCTTGATTCAAAGATACTTTCCTTTTTTTTTTTTTTTTTTTTTTTCTTAAGTTGCTGTCTTGGGGACTGAACCAACGTCTTTATACTGAGCTATATCCCCAGCCCGTTTTAAATTTTGTTTTTTAATTTTTATTTTGACTTGGGCATAGTGGCACATGCCTCTAATCCTAGCACTTGGGAGGTTGAGGCCGGAGAACTGCCACAAGTTCAAGGTCAGCTACCTGGGCTACATAATGTCAAGGTTAATCTGGGCTATATAGTGAGACCCCGTCTCAAAAAACAAACGAAACAAAATGCCAAAAAAACCCACCCCTGAATACTTAATTTTTATTTTGAGACAAGATCTTGCTAATTTCCTAAATTCCCCAGGCAGGGCTTAAATTTGTAATCTTCATGCCTCAGTCTTCCCTAAGTGCTAATCATAAGGCATGTACCCTCACCTCTGGTTTACACTTTCAGTACTTTTTTCCTCTGATTTATCTCCATTATTCTACCTCGCATGATTATATTTTCATAAATCCTATTTTAAAAATGTGAGCTATGTTCCCGTCTTCTAATGTAGTTCCATTATCATTTGGTTTAGATCATTGAGTTAACAGTATGACTATGTAAGCACTAATCACAGCAGAGCTTGTGGAATGTTTGAATTATTTCTTGCCTCTGAAATTGTTGTCTTTGAACTTCACACTTCTCAAAATACCCTAGACTCTTCACTGATTTTCAGAACCTGCATTTAGGATGTTCAGCAGCCTTAAGTTCTGTTTCATCTCTTTGGAGAATACTAGTTTGCAGCCCCCTAATTTCTTTTTCTTTTCTTTTCTTTTTTTTTTTTTTCTTTTGGTACCGGAGATTGAACTCACAACCTTGCGCCTGCCAGGCAGGTGCTTAGGCCACTGAGCTAAATCCCCAGCCCCATTTTTTGAGACAGGGTCTCACTATGCAGTTCAGGCTGGCCTTGAACTCACTTTATAGTCCAGGCTGGTCTTGAACTTAACAATGATTCTCCTGCCTCAGCCTCCCGAGTGCTGGGATTAAAGGCGTGCACCACCATGCCTGGCTATAGCCCCCTGATTTTTGGTTGTCATCAGTGCCCTCTGTGCCTGGTGCCTAGCTGTCGCCTCCCTTGGTTGTCATTCGTAGACCTCCCTTTACCTTTGCATTGGAGACCTCTTGGGCTGCATACTTTCTTCTCTTCTTCCTTCCCCTTCTCTGTTTGTGGAAGAGGTTGTACAGAACTCCTTTCATTTCTTTAATTAAATGTTTAGTACAATTTGCCAGTGGGGGGAAAACAGGCCTAGACATTCTCCTGGGGAAAGGTTTTAAATTATGATATCAATTTTATTTTTTGGAAGTCTTTTTATGTTGCCCAGCCTGGTCTCTAATTCCTGGTTTAAAGGATCTTCTTGCCTCTCAAATAGGGGTGGCACCCTT
>RJWM01039221.1:0-16239 GCA_004363535.1 Dasyprocta punctata | reverse complement strand
TGGGCTGGTCAGTAACTGTGGGTGGGTGCTGCATGATCTGTGCCCATCTGGCACATTTTCATGAGTGAATCAAACTCTGTCATTTCCAGAATGTTTACATGGTGGTGTATCCTTTGCTCTAAAACATGAGCTGTCGCTTGTCAGCAGTGGTATATCTATACAGGTACAAGTTTTCAGACCCTCACCTGTCTGTCAGCACAGGCCTAGTGGGATTTTTTTGAGGGTACTTATCCTATTTCCCTCTCCTGGGTGGCAACATTGCAAATTGTCTAATAAGTTCAATACAGGTGTTTTACCAGCTCAGGGATTTTTATTTGCTGTCCATTTGAAAACTGGGAATTGTGGAGATGTTTCTCATTGTTTGGTTTTGTAACCACATGTAGATAGGAGGAGCAGAGAAAAGCAGTCCCTGGAGCCTAAACAAGTGTACCAAACCCTACAATTTTAGGGCTGTGTTTCCATCTCTTCAGTCACTTCTGACTAAGATAATCAAAACCCTTGGACATTCAATCAGAGAAAAGAGTAAATAGGCAAATAATAAAATCTGAGCCTAGGAGCATTTATAGATTTCTGGAATTGAAAAGTATCTTAGAAATAGTTTTGTCTGATTCTTTATCTCACAAATGAGAATACAATGAAAATGTTTCAACATAACAGCCTGCTTTGTAGGTTAGGGCAAATGGCCATGTAGTCTGGGATGGGGGTTTTCCTAAGAGGCTCCCTGTGCTGCAGCCTTGGGGAAGTCTTTTTACTGCAGTGTACAGGGCATTGTTCTCCTCACGGAGAAGCTGCCCCAGGTAATTTGCTAGATGATCCTCATGAGGATACACTTAGTAATTTCTGTTGCTTTTTCTTCTCCCTACACTTTACCTCTTATAGATTTAAAACTTCTTGGGCCAGGGATGTAGCTCAGTGGCACAACACCTGTCTGCCAAGTACAAGCTCCTGAGTTTGATTCCCAGTACCCCCCACAAAAGCCCACAAAAATACTGAAACTTCTTATAGATGGTTTTAATGTTCCTTAACAATGTGAATATTTTTATAGTGATTTAAATTCCTCTTAATTTTCTCTCCTTTGAGTGCTTGTTCAACATAGTATTTTTTTCTTCATGAATCTTTCAGATTTCCCATTTTAACTTTTACTTGTCCATTTTCCACTTTATGTGGTGGTGATGTGATGATGATGAAAGTGATGGAAACTGACACACACTATTGCTGCGCACCAGACACTTTTCCAAGTGCTCGCATATGGATTAACATATAGGCCTATAATTATTTCCTTTTTATAAATATATGCATATTCAAACCTTTCTTTTATTAAATTGAATTTTAATTCTAGGGAAAAAATTGCATGTACACTGAACATGTAGACAGTTTGTTTGTTACTTTTTCCCTAAACAATGTAGTCTAACAAATATTTACATGACATTTAAAAGTAATCTGGAGATGATTAAAGTATTAAAAAATGTACAGAGGTCATATGCAAATAGTACTCCATTTTATATAAGGGATTTGACTATCAGTAGATTTTAGTATCTTGGGAAGTCCTGGAATCAATTTTCCACAGAAAAAACCCTTTTTTTTTTGTATTTTACTGTTTTATTCTACTAATTTGTTTCATTTGTTTTCATCATAGTTTTCTACATCCTTACTCACCAGGATTATGTTGACATTTTTGTTTTGGTTCAAAAAATATTTACTTTTAGTAGTATGTGCTTGATATATACAACGATCACATTCATCATGGAGTATTTGTATGTGTACATAATATCTCTCAATTCTTTTTTCCCATTATTCCCCTTTCCATATGCACCCTTTTTCCCCTTTCCCACTTACAAAAGCTTTGTTTCCATTTCTTCTCTTCAATTCTCTTTAATCCTTTTTTCTTCCATCTCTCCCCTCCCCTGTTCTCATTTGAATAAGTTCTCTCTACTTCCTAATACCTATTATTCATTTTGTTCCTTATTCACTTTTCAGACTCCTCACACAAGAGAAACAATGTGATATTTAAACTTGTGTCTCTGATTTATTTCACTTAAAAATATGGTCTTGAGATCCATCCACTTACCCAAAAATATCTCAAGTTTATCTTTCTTACAGCAGAGGAGTACTCTATTATATATAAGTACCACACTTTCTTTACCCATTCTTTTACCCATTGTTGATGGGCATATGGGCTGCTTATAAAATTTAACTATTATGCATTGCACTGCTATAAACATGGGTAAACATGGGTATCAGTGTTGTAGGATGACTTCAACTCTTTCAGGAAGATACTCAAGGAGAATAACTGAGTCAAATGGAAATTTTAGTTTATATTTTTGAGCAATCTCCATACTGATTTCTATAGTGGTTGTACCAATTTACAGTCCCAGCAGCAATGGAGAAGTGTTCCTTCCCTGCCTCCCCACCAGCCTTGCTAGCATGTGTTATTGGTAGACATTCTTTCTGGAGTGAGTTGTCTACAGCTATACTGCCCTGAACACATCCAATCTTGTCTGATCTTTCTGGGGTGAGATGAAATCTCAGCGTTGTTTTAGTTTGCATTACTCAACTAACCAGTGATGTTGAACATTTTTCCATATATATATTTGCTGATAATATTTCTTCATCTGAAAGGTGTCTCCTGATTTCAGATGCCCATTTTTGGATTGGGTCTTTAAACTGTAAAGGGGTCTAATGTTTGAGTTCTTTATGTATTCTACATATTAATCCTCTGTTTGAGGAGTAGCTGATATTTTTTTTTTCTCATTCTGTAGATTGTTTACTCTGCTGGTAGTTTCCTTCACTATGAAGAAGATTTTTAATTTGATGCAATTCCAATTGTTGATTCTTTGTAATATTTTCTATGTGACTAGAATTTTATTTATAAAATCTTTGCCTATACTTATGTCTTCAAGTATTTTATCTATTCTATCTTCCAGCAGACTAAGCGTTTCTGTTTTATCTGTTTTTTTTTTCTTTTCTGCACCAGGGATCAAACTCACAACCTCGTACCTGCCAGATAGACACGTAAGGCACTGAGTCAATCTTCCTGCCCTGGTTTTTTGAGGCAGGGTCACACTATATAGCTCAGACCAGCCTTGTGCTCACGTTGTAGCCCAAGCTGGTCTCGAACTCACAATGCTCCTCCTACCTCAGCCTACTGAGTGCTGGGATTAAAGGCGTGCACCACCACGTCTGGCTAAGCATTTCTGTTTTAATATTTAGAACTTTGATCCCTTTCAATTTTAGTTTAGTGCATGGTTAGATAAGAGTTTACGTTCAGTCTTTGGCATGTGGAAAGTCAATTTTTCCAACACCATTTATTAAAGAGGCTAACTTTCTTCCAGTGAGGGTGTTTGGACCCTTTGTCAAAAATAAAGTGACTGTGGTTGGAGTTGTTTCTGCATTTTCTGTCTTGTTCATTGATTCTCAAGTCTATTTTTTGCCAATACCATGATGTTTTCATCACTATCTCTTTGCAGTATAACTTCAAATCAAGGATTTTGATGTTTCCTGCCTTGCTCTTCTTGCTTAGCTTGTTTATCCTATTCAAGGTCTCTTCTGGTTCCATATGAATTTTATTATTTTTTTCTAGGTCTGTGAGAAATGCTATTGGTATTTTGATTGGTATTGCTTTAGATCTATATAAAAATTTGGACGTATGACTGTTTTCACTATACTGGTTTTGCCTATCCAAAAACAAGGGATATCTTTTCATTTTTTGATATCCTCTTTAATCTTATTTTTCAGTGTACTATAGTTTTCAGTGTATAGGTCTTTCACCTATTTGGTTAGATTGGTTGCTAAGTATTTCATTTTTCTTGATGCTATTGTAAAAGGTATTTCCTTAAATTCTCTCTTAGTGGGTTTGTTATTTATGTACAGGAATGCCATTGATTTTTTTAGTGTTGACTTTGTATCCTGCTATACTACTGAATTTGGTTATTAATTATAGGAATCTTTTAGTGTGTTTTTGGGATCATATATGCAGAGGATCATGTCATCAGCAAATACTGATAATATGATACTTTACTTCCTATTCATATTCCTTTTTTGCTCTTATTTAATGGATCTGGTTAATGTTTCCTGATTTTAGAGTGGAAGCTTTCAGTTTTTGTGTATTTAGTATGATGTTGTCTGTTTATTTGTCATAGATGGATTTTGTCAGATTGAAATAACAACCTTTTATTCCAGTTTTGTTTAGGATTTTTATTATGAATGGGTGTTGGACTTTGTCAAATACTTTCTCTGTGTCTATTGAGATGATCATGTGATTTTTGTCCTGGTTCTGTTAATGTGGTGTATTACATCTATTAATTTGCATATGTTGCACTATTCCTGCATCCCTGGGTAATAGTGAATTCTACTGGTCACAGTGTATGACCTTTTTGACAATTTGCTGCACTCTGTTTGCCAGTAATTTATTGAGGATTTTTGCTTCTATGTTCCTTAAAGAGATTGGCTTGTAATTCTTTTTCAGGTGACTCCTTTTCTGGTACTGATATCAGATAATACTTGCTTCTAGGAATGATCTTGGGAGTTTGGCTTCCATTTCAACTTCATTAAAGATTTTCAGGAGTATTGACATTAAATCTTGACAAAATTTCTTGTAGAATTCAGCAGTGAATCCTTTGGGACCTGGACTTTTCTTAGTCGGCAGTTTTTTAAATTAATTCTTCAATTTCATTGAATGAACTTGGATTATTTAGAATTTCTATATCTTTCTATTTCAGCGTTGGTAACTTACATGTGCATAAGAATCTATCCATTTCTTCTGAATTTTCCATTTTATTAGAATACACATTCTCAAAGTTGGTACCAATGATATGAATTTCTGTTGTGATTTTGCCCTTTTTATTCCTAATTGCATGTTTGGTTTTGTGCTTTCCTTATTTAATAAGTTTGGCTAGATGTTTGTCTATTTTATTTAATCTTTAAAAGAACCAACTCTTCAATTCATTGAATATTTGAGTTTTTTTTGTTAGTCTTAATTGCATTAATTTCTGCTCTGATCTTTATAATTTTCTTCCTTATACTATCTTTGGGCTTAGATTGTTCTTTTTCTAAAAACTTGAAGTGAATCATTAGGTTATTTATTTGTTCTCACTCTGTTTTCTTGATGTGGGAATTTACTGCTAAAAATTTTCCTTGTGGAATTGCTTTCCTTGTGTCCCAAATGTTCCAGTCATATAGACATTATTGTTTAATTGCAAAAATTACTTAATTTCCTCTTTAATTTCGTATGTAGCCCATTTGTTGTTCAAAACAATATTATTTAATTTCCATATATGTATGTATTTTCTGTGGTTTCTGTTGCCATTGATGTCCAGTTTCATTGCACTAGGATCCAGTGATATGCACAGAATAATTTTATCTCCATTGCTTTTACTTAAGCATGTTGTATGAGCTAATATATGGTCTATTTTGGAGAAAGTACCATGTGCTATTGAGAACAACATGTATTCTGCTGCTGTTGGATGGAACACTCTGTAAATATCTATCAAGTCCATTTGTTGAAAGGTTTGGTTCAACTCTGGATAGCTCTTTGTTGAATTTCATTTAGTCCATTTGTTTATTTTTGACAGTGGAGTTTTGTGGTCCCTCCTTACAATTGTACTGGTGCTCCTCTGATTTTTCATATTCATTAGTATTTGTTTTATGTAATTGGTGTGCCAATATTTGCTGTGTATATATTTATGATCATTTCTCTTACTGTTGAATCATTCCCTTGGCAAGTATACAGTGGGACTTTGTTAGTCTCTTCTGATCAGTCTTGGCTTGAATTGTCTGCAATTAGAATAACTGCTATTGCTCTTCTTTGTAGTCTGTGGATTTGTGAGGAGGGTTCTCATTTCAATGTCACCCCCTCTGTAAACCCTTGCTTGTGGTAACTATGTAAGCTAAGGCATTAGCCCAGGAAAGGTGTGGAGCATTGGATTCTGAGGCTCCTAGCATGGATTCCTGCTGGTTGGGGAACAGTGTTGGGTGTCTGATGTATATTCCAGTGTCCATGGGACCAGCTCAAGACCAAGTGGAGACTCATGATTTGGAGCACACAAAGAAGATCTAGGACTAGTGTGGAGAAGGCCCAGTGAAGGCATAGGGTACTAGGTGGTATCTCATGGCCATGTGGAGTACAGGGCAAGTCAGGAGAGGACTGGCCTACTACACTGGGTACAGACTCTACCAAGACTCTGTGTGTAGGTTGGAGACTTCACTGTGCCCAGTGGAGGGAGTAGAGCACCTGACACTGAATGGACACTGTGGCAGGTCTTGTGCCATGAGTGGAGACTCACATGAGATTGAAGTTCCCTGTGGAAATCCAGCTTGCTCAGGACTGGTGATAGATGTTAGACAGTCTCCAGCCAGTCTGGGAATGGTGCAGGGCCATGGGTGCCAGATACGAGCTCAGACCAGACAAGTGTTAGTACTGTGTGCTGTGTAATGTCCTAGTTGATGTGAGATTAGCTTGAGACACTCTATGGTGATTCAAGAGTGCCCAGGGTCCAGTATTGATGACTACAGACCCAGGCAGTGTTCACTTGTTTATACTCTTGGCGTCTAAGATTACATGGATTGGGAGGGAGCCTCTCCTGCCCCTCATCTCTCACTCCTGGTGTGTGGTGGAGAAAATACTGCCAAGCTGCAGCCTGCTCAGTGTTTGGAGAGGGGATGATGGGAAGAAGGGGCTTATATACCCTCAGTCTATCCTGTGAGATTAGACTCTGATGTGCTGCTTTGATTCTTCCAGTTATATAAATAGTTCTCAAAATGACTGTCCCCAAGGTGAGCAAGAACTGGGGCTCAGTGGTCCAGCTCTGGTGGATTGCCTTTCCTCTTTTTTATTATCACAGGGGTAGGGTGTCTATAGTATAAAAAATAAAATATGGGGCCTCATTAGGTTTTCTAGCTAATGCTGACTAGAAGGAGTTAAAACAAATTCTACTAGAGAAATTTCCCTGGGAAATAAGTGAAGGATGGGGGTTGAAAAGAGAGAAATCAGATAAAGAAAGGCACCAAATGACCTTAAGATTTGAACTGAGAGACAAAAAAAGAGCTGACAAGACAGAGAAAAAGCCAAACGCATAAACAATAAGCTGCCCCTCACCCAGTCAACAAAATATGGGAGGGGATCTGACTAACTTTAAGGCAGTATGTACTCACACCTATGCACTACCATATGTGTGTGTGTCTGTATTCACTGTAGAATCAGTATATTATTAATTCTACGGTCATTATGCAGTACGATAGATATTCACATACACCCTTACTAACTCTAAGATAACCACATATAAAATACTACCTTGCCAACTGTCTACCCCAAAGATAAAAACTTAAAAGACAGGTCAAGGACAAGTAAAGAAACAGGAAGAAGCTGTACATAGACCACCAGAAGAAATGATGGTTGGCTAAATGCCCAGAAGCCAGTTCAGTTATGGCCAAGTTCTGGGTGGGGGGTAAGGGTCACTCACCCTCCTATAAAAGCAGCTGAGAACAAAGGGCCCCTGGGCCCTCCATCTTTCTGGAGTCCCCTACCCTGATTCTTTCATAACAAGGTAGCTATCTAATGTCTTCTTTCCTCTCCCTTCCTTTTCCTCTTTACAAACAAAGTGTCTTCTTTTCATTAAATTTCATTCCTCTAATTTTTTATTAGGGATAAATACAATCCTGGTGGGCTGCTTGGACAGCAGAGCAGCAGTGTTTGTCCCCCAGAAAAGGATATGAAACACTCAGAAGAAGGTGTGTAATATTCTTATTGAACCAAATCATGATTTTGTAAGAGGAAAAAGACATACATGAAAATCCATTTAATGTTTGGCAAAAACAGGAGAAAATGGTTCCTTTACCAGGAGCCAGCTATGACACTATGCATATATTTCCTTTGATCTACAAGTATCTTCTTTCAAATTGATTCTTTGCTTTGGAGTTTAGGTCCCTCCTCTGCATAAGTTACCTGTTTCCCTAGTTGATCTTTTCTGAGTCTTTCTGATGTGGCTTCTCCTTTACTCAACCATGTTGAGTCTCTGTTTCAATTTGACTTTTGACTTTCATGAAGAGACAGGACCAAAGAGCAGGTGTTGGAATCTGAAATACTTTAAGGATTAGGCTTATGAATGTGTGATTGGGATGGGAAATGTAAGATAATAGTGTGTGGTGGTCAATGGACAATGAAGGAATACATTCCCCACTGGTGTGTGTGTGTGTGTGTGTGTGTGTGTGTGTGCATGTGTATGTCTGTGTGTGTTAGTCAGGATAGGCTAGAGCCACAGCCCCAGCCCACATTCCCACTTAATTCATATTCAAATAGTTTAAAGCCTTGGTGTGATCCAAAAGAATGCATCCTTGCCTGGAAGTTCTGGTAGTTACACTCCCTGGTCCAGGGCAAACAATTTGGGCCTCAGACTTTATTCCCTTAAGTTATTATCAGAGGTCCACAACTCTACATGCCAAGCAAGGCTTTTCTGCAAACTCCAAAATCCCTTTCATAAATTAACCTTTTACACACTCATTTGGTAAATTCCAATTCATCTGAAAAACTTATTAATCATACAGTTAGAATATCTGAAGTGCATCTATATTTTTGAAAAACATACTTTTTAAATTGTAAAAGTAATATAGGAATATATATATATATATATATATATATATATATATTTTTTTTTTTTTTTTCCTGCTGTGAATCCTCCACTTGGAATTCCAGTTCTAATTTTACTCCTTATTTGCCTCCTTGAACTTATACCCATGCTCACTCATTCTTCTGGGTCTCTCAAAGTGGCTCCATTGCTTCCAACCAGAAGGACTGAAAGGAAAGAAGACCCTATCACAGAATATTTGAAGTGGTTACATACCAGGCCTGAATATACATATTGAAATTTTCTGAGCTGCTATAGCAGCTGTTGCAACTGAAAATTCAGCAGACAGGATCATTTTTGGTGTAGTTTATGGGTTCAAGAATAGTCCAGAGGCATTGGAATGTGAGTTACTGTTAGCCAGTTGCTCAGCCTATCCCCACTGTCACAGGCTGGTACTTTGAATTATCGCTCCCTTGAAGTGAATTTGCAGTGAATGCAGGAAGCTTTATTTTCTCCTGTTTTTGCCAAACATTAAATGGATTTTCGTGTGTGTCTTTTTCCTCTTACAAAATTATGATTTGGTTCAACAAGAATATTACACCCCTTCTTCTGAGTATTTCGTATCCTTTTCTTGGACTCAGAACCACCATCTTAGGCAACAAATTCCCCTGAGTGGCTGCCTGCCCTCAGTTCTTGGGAGAGTCTCAGACAGGGAGACACCATTCTTGGTTTTAGCCAGGTCTAGGAAAACAGAAGTGGACCAGTGAAAAAATATTTTCAATGACCTTTCCTTTCAAGCCTCAGGAAATCTGCTTCTTCTAAGTTCTCCTATCTTTATCATGAAGTTTTGATATTTCTGATCTCCAGTGGTGGTTTGCAAGGTATGTGAAGTAGCCAGTGACAAAGCTGCCTGCACTTAGAGCAGAAGCCCCCTCTGTCCTTTCTGGGATATCTCTCAGTTCAGGCCAGGGCCGAGGGTGTGTCTAGCGATGGAGATGTGGAGGCATTGCAGCAGTGGAAGCTGGCAGCAAGCTGTGGGTTCCATCTGCTGTTATTTAGATTGTGGTGGGCAGGGCAGCATGCTTGATGATGCCATCAGGTCACCCAGGCAACAGGTAGCTTGCTTTCCAGCTGCTTTGCATGGTACTCAGACTTCTTGGCATCAAGGTCTGGCAACGTATTGGCCCGAGGCAGTGCTACACAGTTGCTTCCTTTCGGTTAATGATTCCTTTGCCCAAGTTGGAAATATTTGAGATAATAGTGGTTACAGTGGTGTGTGCTATTTGGGGTGACTGAAAACCCAAAGGTTTTTTTTTTCTCTCTGAAGACCATTTTTTCAAACAGTTTAGTAATCTTCCTACTGGTAATACCAAGAATTCTTATGAGCCTTTGGTACTACAAAGGAAAGTTTAAATGTCTGTCTTCAAAGTCACTGAAGTTAGTGTAACATTTTAAACTAAAATCCAGCATTTTCTTCAGGGATATCTAAACTTATTTGATTCAAATCTTGCAAAGTTAAAAGTCATTATGATTTAGATCATGGCTGCTTACAATAAACAAAATTTGTCACAAGTATATAGAATCTTACATTTTAGGATCTTGCGGACCATCTGAGAGGCCATTTGCACAACATCCTAACTGTTGCAACTCACTTCTGGTTTTTCAGAACAGAAATTGATAATGAAGGAGGCAACAAACCAAAACCATGAACTATTTTATTATATCATTAATTTTATGACCTTTTTATGGCAGTGAGTGAGGGATATTAACTAATTCTTGGAATAGGTAAGACTTCAGCTTTGTACCCGGCTCCACAGGATGAGGACCCCAGAAAGCCACGTTTGTGCTTCGATGCCAGGACAGAGGAGTTGGTGATCCTGAAGCTTCCCATAGGTAAGTCTTAGAGGGCATCTCAGTGACCCTGACCTTGAACATGCTCTTACCAAAAGGGAGAGAGTAGACTGAAAGTTCCCACAAAGAATTAATGGAAGTTAGAAATAGAATATTTAAAATATTGAAAAGCCTCAAAAAGGGGGAATCTCTGGTATTCCTGTGAAAGATGATAAATACTATTAAAACATTTCTACTTCTGTTAAATCAATTAGTTAACATATATTTATAGAATGCCTTCCACAGTTAAAATCTGGACCCCAAATTGCTTATTAGAGCAATTTTGTCTGCAGAAATAGCTCATATCAAGGGACAAGTTCAGAACCATGTGCTAAGACAAAGAGCACAACCGCCATTTAGAAAAATGTCTCTTTATAGCTCCAACTCAGACTCTGTACTAAGATATTAGGCAATTCAATGACCACAGTGATTTTAGCTGCAGTGTAAGGGATATCTGCAGCTTTAAAACAGGAAATAGAAAACAATGATTGAGCACATAGCTTCTTGTAACATTTTATACCCAGTTGTACATAAAGTATAAGCCCAGGTAGGAAATAGCATGGTCTACTTAGAAGACCAGCGACTTCTGAAATCTCTATTTTGAAATGAAAATTGGAAATGTTGGAAAACTTAATAGCTAGTTTTTTACTTTTTTGTAGATTTCTATCTGGGGGCCTGTGATATGTGTCCTATGTATCTAAGAGGATTTTTGAAAAATTTTAATATTTATGTGCCATATTACAGCAAGTTGAGACTTTGTTGCGAATTTGTCTTTACATTATTATCTGCTACATTTTATTGAATGATTATGGTGAGCCAGTATAAATACTAAAAATGGGCTAGTTTATTTAACATTATGACATAGATACTATTTATTATCACCACTGAACATATGAGGAAACAGGATCAGAAAAGTTGTACAGTTAGCATAGAGCACTGCTCCTCAAAGTGTCAGAGTCTCAGATCTGCCTATATCTAGAGCTGAAGGTCTTAATCTATTCCAGCTTTCAAGCTAGATCACAAGTTTTACTAGATGAAGCTTGAGATCTCCTGGAAAGTCATGGGCTGATACTTAAGGAATATTGAAGTGAGTCAGTGCTCCCTTCAGCCATACATACACTAAAATATTAAGTGAGCCATATTTACTACAACTCTTTATTGTAGTGTAGTTTCTTTAAAATCATTTCTTTTAAAAAAAATGTGACAGAGGTCTGAACAATTAAACTGTGGTCACCAAAGTGGTGGAATTTACCAGATGCTATTTCCCTAGCATTTGGATTTTAATAGAAAATGAAAACCCTTCCCTGGCCTTCAAGGACTTTAAAAATGTCCTTGCAGCTCCAGAGGTGGGAGGGCTCTGCATTGCAGCATCAGTGGTGTGCATTGTTTGAGTGAGTCAGGGCAGGGTATAGTGGGAAGGTAACTATTTATAGTTTAAAGAAGATCGGGGGATCCCAGT
Organism: Dasyprocta punctata; assembly: GCA_004363535.1. Classification (NCBI taxonomy): domain Eukaryota; kingdom Metazoa; phylum Chordata; class Mammalia; order Rodentia; family Dasyproctidae; genus Dasyprocta; species Dasyprocta punctata. Next base: position 4,332 of record RJWM01039221.1, on the reverse strand, counting down.
ATCCCCATTTTACCTTAGAGTCTCATCTTTCTCACCTTTATAATGAAAATGATACCAAAGCATACTCAGAGTTTCATCAGCATTAAATTAGACACTTGTGAATGAAATTTGGGAACTATTAGGAGGTAATTAGGCTCTCCTATAGTGCTTGACAGTGATTGGAGCTTTACTATCAGCTGTTTGTGAGGGCCTATTAGTTATTTTTCTGAGCACTTCATCTATCAGTATTCTGGCAGGAAACAGATGGTACACTCATGCTGGAAAGAGTAATAAAGGACTGTTTACAAAAGTGTGTGCAGGATTTAGGAAAAGCAGCAAGGGATGTTACAGTACCCCAGTGGGGAGAAATTAGCAATATTAACCTAGACAGTTTTTGGAGAGGCACTGTGGTCTTTGGTGGAGGGGAGCATTGATGTGCATGTACCTATCAGGGTGAGAGGCTGGGGAAAAATACTGATCTCACTTTCCTCTCTCCTTTTCATTTCCTGCATATACTCCCCACTAGTTGAATTCAAAGGGAAGCCAGGGGAAGGGAGGGCTCTTCATGCAGTGCATAGGGTTGTGCCCTCAGGGTAGAGCACAGGTAGAGAAAGCAGTGTGGACCTGGGGCCAACAGTAGGCACTGATTCTAGCCACATGGCTCTTATATATGTTAACATGAACTTTTTGCTTTTGTCAGATTTGGTCCAGAGTGAACTAATGCAAAATTAGATTGTCTTGGACTCTACTTCTTCTTCTGTATTTTCTTCACATCAAGAAACTTTCACTGTCCACTTACAAGGTGCTCTTGTTCCTCAAAACCTTCTCTTTGTGAAAAATAATAATACAAGAAATTGATTAACACACTTAAGTATTTTATGCCTGATTGTTATTTTAAAGTATATAAACCTATTTTGCTCCTGAGATATTTAATTGCTACTGTCTGCTGACCACAGATGAATAATACAAATAATCCGGAGATCTCAGAAAATTAATCAAGACAGATTATGGAGGTTAGTGGACATGTGGATGAAAGGACAAGCCCAAGTGTATTTCCTCTTATTTATGAGATTTGGCATAAAAGCAAGAAATAAGCAATGCTAATAGTCTTCAGGGCCTGAGGAATTAGAGGAAAGAGTTGTGATCAATGATAGACAGAGAAAAGTAAAGGGGGAATTCTCTAAAAGGAGAGAGTCAGAGAGAAGATCCCTAAATTCTGTATCAAGTACTTAACTTCCTGGCTGATCCCTGCACCATGTACACAAGTAACAATCAGACCACAAGAGAAATAAATGACCTGTGACCTGAGATATGAGCTGTTGCTCCAAAGATAGTGTTTATAATTTTACCACAACAAAATTATCGAACTCTTTGTGAGAAGTATAGTACTGTAGAAATCAGAATCTCCACAATAAAACATCCCCAGTACTAGAATAACATCTAGAATTATTTGACTTCCAAAAAGTAAAAAGGAGGTTTTTGACCTGTCCTCAAGAGAAATGCTATCTATCTACCTATCTATCTATCTATCTATCTATCTATCTATCTATCTATCTATATCAAATCCAGAGCTAACATATTGATATTAACAAACAGAGTTTAAAGTGACCATCCCAATGAAAATTAGAGGATTTTAAAAACATCTTTAAACATTTACATTAGAAAAAAAGAAAAGTCTAAATTAGTGACCTAAGGTGCTACCTTATAAAGCTAAAAAGTTTAGAGTAATAAAATCCAATTCAGTGAAATGATGAGACTACTTAAAAACAGAAATCAACAAAATAGAAAGCAAATGGGAAAACTATGCTAGGCTAATCAAGGAAAAAAGAACATAAATTCTCAATATAAGGAATGAAAAGGAAAATATAATATAGATCTCACAGATATAAGACAATATGTTGGTGATTTTTGCCTGTTAATTCCTGGGCATTGTAGCAGTCCACTGTGTCTTGTCAATAGTATTAACTTACAGTTCCGTAGGCCCCTCGCTTACTCCTTTGGGTAGAATGTGCCTTTCTAGGGCCAAGTCCACAACTCTACAGAGGCCAGAATGGGGAGACAGATAGGACCAAATCCCCCAGTGAGTCAGTAGAAATGATGGCAAGTGAGTGTCTCCTGCTCCGACCCCTCAGTTATGCATTTAGTACATTGGACCATATTCAGAGCTCTTGGGTTGTATTTGGGTACAGGAGTACTGTCATTAACAACATTCCTCTGAAGTTCCTTCTATAAATACTGAGCCCATCTCCCTTGTTACCATGGGCCGATTTTCACTCCTATCCTTCCATATAATAAATCTCAAACCCTATCTGTTTTCAAAGCAGTTTGCTTCTTTACTGCTTCTGGAAGGAAGACAGAGAGTGGGGGAAAGAGCTAAGTTTATCTGCAGTAGAGTTAGAGGATGTTCACCACATGCTTATTTCCCTATATTCTCCAGTCTCCCTTGTGGTTAGTTCTGGTCAAAGAGCAATAAAGAGACTGTTTAGTAATAAAGGGTTGTGAGTAGATCTAAGTTGAAGCTATTAAGATCCAGAATGTTTCCTTTGTGGCTTTTTTCCTGATACAGCAACCTTGGAGGCCATGTGTTCCAGATGGTACAGCTATAAGTTACAGGACTGCTATCCAGTACACATCAACTTTGTGTAGTATAAACCTTTATTGTGTTAAGCCCCAAGATTTCTGGTTTGTTTGTTGCAATAAGTACTAATTACTTTGGTTAATAACTCTATTCTCTACTCAGATATCAGTAAAAAAATTTAGGATCCTCTTATAAATTTTCTTAAATTTAGAAAAAAATGGACAACTGAGAATTTATTGTGGATTACTATGTACTTAACATTATGCTGGATGCTTTGTTATTGAGTGCCCACTCTAAGTGAACTAGAAGAAGAGAGGTTAAAATATTTTAGAAGCTGACAGATCAGAATTTTATTAAGTTCTTTTCTAGGCATGGAAAAGTTTACCGCCCACCTAGATATGCATGTTCAAACTCCTTTCCTGGATTTCTGTGTTGGTCTCATTCCTGTAACAGGAGCATCACCTATTAATCTCTGAATGTATGTTCATGCAACGGTTTCTTGCTGTATGTTCTCTGTCCAGCCATGAGTACTCATGTTGCTGTCACAAAGGCACCTCTGTTCCTGGGGTTAATTGCTGAGCTGTCAATGATTATTCCTTTAGCCTCTATCTTGTCTCAGATATCTTTTGTTTCGAATCCACACTATGTTGGCTCATTCTTACAGCTCCTCTGTTTCCTCTTCATTCTTTTAGTTAATCAAATGATTATAGATTCAATAGTCAGTAGCATTATACAACTAGCACACAGGTCATGTGCATGTATAATTTGCTGTGAGGTTGTGAAGATCCAAGAAAAATGATGTGATTTTCTTAAGTATAATCTAGATAAGAGAAATAATGTGTATATGAAAGAAGTTACTAAAATAATAGTGATATCTGTGCATGATAAACCACTAAACATTCTAAAAGAAGCTAAAGCAATCTGAAATAAATAAAGAGACATACTAAATTCTTGGATTGGAATAATTGATACTGGTAATATGTTAAGTCTGCCTGGATTGATGTATAGACTCTGTATTCCCAACCAAATTCTCAGCAGATCGTTGCTGATGTTATTATAGTAGAAATTGAGAAGCTGATTTTAAAATTTATGTAGAAATGCAAAAAGGACTTAGGATAGACAAAACAACTTTGAGAAGAAAAAAGTTTGGAGAAATCATACCTAGTTTCAAGACTTATAAAATTACCATAATGAAGACAGTATTGCAATAGCATCAAGAGGAACAAATATACCAATAGATTTAGTGAGAAAATAAACATAGTTAATTGTTGTTGTTGTTGTTTTTTTTTTTGAGACAGAGTCTCACTATATAATTCAGGCTGGCCTTGAACTGCTGCCTCTGCCTCCTGAATGCTGGGATTATAGGCATGCACCACCATGCGCAGCATATAATCAATTGATTTTTGATCACAGTTTAAAGGCAACTCAGTGGAGAAAGAATACTCTTTTGGCAACCAGTGCTGGAACAACCTAACGTCCATATGCAAGAAATAGAAAAATTGGAAAGAAACAAAAGAAAAAATACCATCAGATTCAAGTATTGCAACATATACAAATCCAAAATGGGCACAAAACCAGCCAGGTGTAAGGCCCCAGCACCACACTCCAGTAGTGCGCCTCTCTAGCTGCACAGAGGATCCGAGCTCTGTCTAGCCCAGCATCCCAGCGCCATCCATCAGGGGAACACCCGGTCAGCCTCATAGGACATAGAATTCAAGGACCCAATCCAAAAATGGGCATCTGAGGTGAATACACACTTCTCAGAGAAAGAAACA
>RJWM01039220.1:0-16244 GCA_004363535.1 Dasyprocta punctata | reverse complement strand
GTTTGCTGTTAAGTCTCTCAATAGTATTTTTTATTTGTTTGTATAGTGAATTATTGCATTACAATATTTATTACTATTTATATCTCTATTGTTGCTGCATTTCTCATTGAGGTTATGATTTATTTTCTTTATTTTATTGATTTGTGTGTATATATTCTCTTACACCTTTTTCCCTTTAACATTATTGTTTTGAATTCACGTTTAGAAATTTCCTTTGTTGCAGAGAGTATGCTGCTGAAGAGTTGCTTTATTCTATTGGAGCTATTTCGTTGCCTTCTTTTAGTATGTGTTTGTGCCCTTATGTGGACATGTGCACATCTGGGAGACCAGTTACTTCTTCCATTTTCACAGGGTGTCTTTCACAGTGAAATGTTTCTCTTGGGTATACGTTCTAGGGAGTTGGTGTGTGAGCTGCATTGGTTTGCATCCAAACGGGCACAGTAATACAGTATCTTGGTAAGACCTTAAGCAATAATAAACATCAATAATGCCTGTGAGTGTCTCAGTGTCCAAGCTGCAGGGGTTTTTAGACTTCTGAGAACTGATCAACTCAGTATCTGACAGGTGACACTTCTGGAATTGACAATCTCAACTTCATTTCTAAAACCCTATAAGTTTTTAAGAATGTGCAAGGTAAAGCCCCTGTTGGCAGTTTTAGTAGATGAGGTGTGGTTGGTACAACAGTAGGATGTGGACATTCATCCCAGACTATTTGATAATGAAATTGATGAACTTGAAAGAATAACACGTGAATTTTTATAAGTCAATGTTTCATCAAATATGTCTGTAAATGAAATTGACTATAGTAGTTTCTTAGTCTCAATTGCATCAATTTCTGCTCTGATCATTTTAATTTGCTCCCTTCTGTGAGTTTTGGGCCTGACCCTCTCTTCTTTTTCTAGAAGTTTGAGGTTCAACATTAGGTTGTTTTTTTGAGCTCACTCAGTTTTTTTTGATATGGGAATTCAGGCCTATAAATCTCCCTCATAGGAAGCTTTTCATTGCATCTCTTGAGTTCAGATATGTTGTATTGGTATTATTGTTTAACTATAAAAACTATCTGATTTCTTATTTAATTTCATAGGTGGCACATTGGTTATTGAGAGTGTTGCTTAATTTCCATATGTTTACAGATATTGGAAAATGTGTGGAAACTGTGAAGTGGGACAATGGAGGGAGGAAGAGGAAAGGAAGGAAGGAACAAGAAAGCAAAGAACATAGAAGGAAAAATGGCAGCAAAGCATTTTTTTTAAATAAGGAGAATACGGATTAAAGGTAAGGGAGAGGAATGGGAAAAATGAAGAAGAAAGATGTGTCACGTACAGGTACAAATTCTTTATGGTGAATGTTATCATTATGCATATCTAAAATACACCAATGTATTTTTTGAAAACTTAAAAAAATTGACTACAATAGATTTTGCTCTGTAATAATCAACTGAATGTGTGGTTGCATGCACAATGTAGTAAACTCATTGGGCCCTTGCTTGACTCTTCAGTCTTAACTGACTCCTCCAATATTTATTCATCCATTTTCTTAACTGATTTCTTCTGCTTAGCACTTAACTGCATACTCACATTCTCAGTATCTTAATTACACACTGGGATCCTCCATGGCTCCCTTCTTCAACATAAGGTCACAGGGACAGTGGAGCAGACTATCTTTTAACTGAAACTTCTGCATGTAAAACGGTATTTGGAGTGGACAGTGTCATCCATATTCATTTGCCAGGTGAATGAATGGATGAAATACATCAGGATTCTTACAAAGATCAAATTATAGATTCTGCCAATGACTAACTTCAGTACGTTTTGTAGTGTGAAATATTGATATTAAAAGTCTAATGCTACATATGATGTGATAAATAGGTGCCGCTAATAATTGATATACATTTATTTATTTATTTATTTACTTTTGGTACCAGGGATTGAACTCACAACCTCATGCCCGCCAGGGAGACATTTATACTGCTGAACTAAATCTCTGGCCTATCTTTTGAGACACGGTCTCACTATGCAGTTCAGGATGGCCTTGAACTCACTTTGTAGCCCGGGAAGGTTGTGAACTCTCAATGATCCTCCTGCCTCAGCCTTCTGAGTTCTGGGATTACAGGAGTGCAGCACCATGACCGGCAATTGATATAAATTTAAAATTTGCGTTCATTTAGAGACAAAATGTGTAACTGATTGCCATCATTATTTTCCACATTGAGAAATACAGAAGAAAGCTCAATATCTTGTCTAGGAAGAAAGATTACAATACTGCACTCAACCTTTTGAATTTAGTGCATCAGTTTTTAGTTAGTATGATAAAGAGTCCCTCTGAACAGATACAAGTGAAAAAGAAGAACATTGCACAAGAAACCATTTGATTTTAATAAAAAAATTTCCATTTCTAAAAACAAAACTGACAGTATTGTAACTTCTGGATTTTCTGCAGAGTAACAGAAGAAGGCAAGAGGAGTGGCTCATAGTCTCCAAAGTTTGAATTATTTTTCTGAATCACAATACTTAACAGACAGTAGATTCTTTATTAAGTTTAATTACACAAACGTTTTTATTTTGTGTTCTGGGAGCTCTAAACCTCTCGTACCCTGAAATGCTCCAAGTGGTATGGAAGAAAATTTCCAAAGGAGGCATTCTCAGGTACAGTCTAAACTCCAGTAATTTAGCATTTGTTTAAGAAAATAAAAGCATACAAATGCATGTGCAGTGGTTATTTCTCAATAAGTATACATCCCTTGCTGAAAAGGAAGTGGTGCATACTTTCATTTTCATATCATACAGGAACGTAGGATCGAAAAACCATGGCTGGTGAGTTCTTGAATTTTTAACTGATAAAAGGACAGGGTTCAGGAATAAATAGCTTTGGAAGTGTGTGGCTCGTTCTGTGGATGTGTAAGTGAGCAGAATTGAGGGGGAGAGAACTGGGAGAGGAAGAAAGAGCTCAGATTCTGAGGGGTGTCAGCAAGTAAAGCCTTGTGTTAGAATGGGACTGAGGTTTCAGCTGTTATTTTGCAGTCTTAACTCTTAAGTGTCTAAAGTCTGAAAGAGAAAGTTGAATCAGAACAAAATGAGTACCAGAAGATGTTCTCACAAAGAATATGTCTTTTTTTACTGTTTTATTACCATTCAAAAGTAATAAAATGGGATGTGACAGAGTAATCGCTGCTTTTCACTTACTAATTGAGGGATAGGAGTTCTCAGTCTTCAGGCCACTCCATATGCATAGATGGACAATGTTGGAGAGGTAAATGTAGCAATACAGGTAATTCTAGCAATAAAATAAGAGTATACTGTATTCTACATAGATGGATGATTTATGAATTGAACCTAAAAGAAACTATGTCTTGTAGAGGAAAATAAGGCTGTTTTAATGATTTGAGAAATTCTTGTGCTCCAAACAGACACGACCCTGAAGGGAAAAAGAAAGCAGTTCATTCGTTCAGTTGGCGCAGGCACAATCAATGGTTTGCTGGATGAATTGCTAGACAAACGAGTATTAAATCCAGAAGAGGTGCAGATTGTAAGATGTGAAAATGTGACAGTCATGGATAAGGCCCGAGCATTGGTGGATGGCCTCATTGGAAAAGGGCCTGAGGCCTGCCAGATTTGCATTGATTATATTTATGAAGAAGACTGCCACCTTGCTAGGGCATTGGGACTCTTTTCAGGTAAGGCTCAGTGGCTCAAGTTAATGTTCACATAGTCCATGTGTCTTTGCATGCAAAATCAGACTTTTTTCATAAATGATTCTTTCCTTGTGATGGTGTTTAATTTATTGCTCTCTCTTTTTTTAATTTCTGAGAAAAAAACCAAAATTTCAAAACAAAATTTTAGGAGGATAACAATGGTTAATGCATTGTATATGGCTATCTTCAAAGTACCTACTCAGAGTACAAGTTACAGGCATAAAAATGTTCTCCAAATTATATTCGTACAAAGCTTTCTTTTCAGTAATCTAAGACAAACCAGTACTATAACTATCTTGTATTTTCTCCCCTTTTTCTTTACTAATATTGTTAGTGTGCAGAGATCTTTCTTCCTTCTAAAATCGACTCCATTCCTGTGTCAGCAGATTTTCTGCACATTTCCTCTTCTTTGTTTTCTCATGAGTTTGGTCTCAATGTCTTTTTTTTCACAGACATCTCTCTCCTATATTGCCTATATGGTCACTAATTTCTACAAGTTCATAAAAACAGTATTAAAAGCAGTAAATGTTATACTTTAACACTTAAGGCACTTTATTTGGTTCATGAATGTTAAGAGTCAAACACACTATGGACTTAGGTTCTTGTCTGATGTGAAGACACAGGGCATATAATCTAACACATCTCATAAATTTACTGCAAAATTTGGCTTTCTGGGAAAATATATTACAGTTGAATGATGGGGAACACTCAGAGAATAAACTGAATATGTATAGCAAACTAAAGAGTTTTAACAACAGCATTCTTTCAGTTGTGTCCTTGTATTTTCTTTCTTATTCAAGACTGTCCACCAATATAGTGGACTACCAGAAATTGAATTCTTTGGCACTTCCCAAACACATTTCCAGGTGCCTTCTAAGTTGGCAGAAACCTTTTCCAGTCTGGTTGACATTTTACATGTTTTCTGTGTTTAACCATATATAATGAATTCCATATTTTTCTCTCTGTACTTCATTTTCTTTTTATATCCTACATAATTCCCTGTACATTAAACATCAGAAATGATTATAAAATAACCAAGGTGACTTCTTCCTTGCTCCATTTCTGTATTTGAATCCTAAAGGTATTTCCACAGCCTACTCTGACTGTTCTAATAGCTGAAGACTGACTTTCTGGTTATTGGAGGATATTTCCTGATTCAGGTTGTTTCCCAGGCCATGTTTGTAAAATTTAAAGGTAATTTATGAATGTATACTAACAGGCGAGGTCTTCTAGAGCAAAGGTCATAGCAATACTCTATTACTATAACAAAACATCCTCAAGCGAATGTCTTCAATTTTTGATGATGAATATAGTCCAATAGTCAAGACTGAAAAGATCGAAAAAACATAACCTTAATCCTAGGCTGAAAGTTATACAGGAAATCATGTGGCTCTCTTTCATCTAGAGTAGGATAATCTACATTTTTCTGCAGAAAACTTGTATTCTATAGATACTATAAAATAAAAATTTGGCGCATTCCACATTCTCTAGTTCTTCATGGTCTTTGGATAAATTTCTCAGATGAGTGTTATAATGAGTTCTTTATTTTTGTAAATAAAATTCAATTCAGCTTTTACCCTTGAATTTGGCAATCCTACAGATCATAGAAGAAATATTAACAAAAGATATAATTGAGTTTGTACAATGAAATAATTTAAGTGTTCATTTCCAGAATTTCCTCTTCAGAGAAGAAATCATGTTACTAATAGCACATTGCATTCACCTGGGAAATTCCAGAGAGCACCATTGGAGTCATCTAGCTGAAGGGTTTAATTTTTAAGAACCAAGATTTTTAGTAAAGACCAATTAATATTTATCTACTGGACCTACCAGTTTGATATTCTCACGTTTAGAAAGTTATTTAATCTTTCTGGGGGAATAATCTAATGAGTTACTGCTTCTGAAAGGCCAGTGCACAATATAGCCAGTCTGCTTATTATTATTATTATTAGTTTTATTACTACTTTTGGTCAAGTTTACATACTACTGAGAATAGATAGAGTATAGAGTATAGAAAAATGGTTGTATAACATAATTCCTACAGGATGTTTACACAGTATGTTCTTATGTCTTATCCATATCATTAGAGTCACTTTGTTAAGTGGTCCATCTATACTTCAGAAATCTTTATGCACCATAGGAATCTCATTACTTTAAGAGTTGAGATTACATGAATAAACAATACATATAAAATATTTTTCACAAACTTATAAGGAAGCTTTATTGATTTTGTCCAAAAATCCATAATACTGTGATGAAGAATATATTGTAAGTGAGGGGTAGTGGTTCATGCCTATAATACAAGTACTCTGGGTGACCAAGTAAGAAGGATCTCAAGTTAGGCAGTTTGGCAATTTAGCAATTTGGCAAAACTGTGTTTCAATAATAAAAAAAGTAAAAAGAAAGTACCAGTAATGTTATTCAAAGTCAGATTTGTATTACTCTTTGTTTCTTTTCTGTCAGAATCGTTTTATGTTCTATGTCATATATTCCAAGCAACTGTGAAGACAATCATACACAGTATAAAAACTATTGTTATTCTCTTACTATTCTATTATCAAATTTTATTTCTATTTTTTCAGAAAATAAAAGAAATTTCAAAATTAAAGGTCCTTGGTTCAATACCACAAAAAACAATTTTGAAAGCAGAGTGATATACGCTATAAGTGAAAGCATTTCTTTGATTAACTTTTACCTGGATATAAATATTCCTGTGTTAGCATCATCAACTTATCTCAGTCTTGGAACTGAGATTTTTCTTCTCTGATTTCAACAGAAGGTCATGATAATTTTTCTACCATAGCAAATCTTACTGACAGTAGTTTTCTAAGTACTGGTGCCCTAAAATCAACAATTAGTTAGAAAGCGTCACTTTACACACACCTGTTAATGCACTAGTATTTACCTCAAGAGGCAACTTGATAGCCACATTTCAAGTGCAAGAATAATAGGGACTCTGAGAAGCAAATTGCACCATGCTGTTCACTATTTTGTAATGAAAAGATTTGTCCTCATGATAATTTTTCTATTAGATATAAGATAATATTATCAGAAAACTCTATTTATACTTGTCTACCAATATTTGTTAGGTAACTGTTAAGTCAGAACATTTTCCCTACGTTTAAATAAATTGGTAACTGCATAAAATTTGGTTTAAAAAGCATGCCATTTGCCCAAGGATTATCCTAGGAAACTATAAGTCATCATATTGGTTTGATTTTCTAAAATAGAATGTGAGAATATGTGTTATCATTTAATCTATTAAAAACACCCCCAAAGATTGATATTTTTATGTGTTGTTTGAATTTGCTGCATTTCAAGAATTTATGGTCTTAGCATATGTTTATAGGATCATACTGATTTTCTCATTTAAGAAATACAAAGCCAGATAACATCTTCTTTGACTTATGTAACTAAAGAGAAGTAACTTAGCTATTCATTCCTTTCATCAATAAAAATTGTTATGTTGGATCTCAGCACACTTTTAATTTCTGTTTATAAATTCCTCTTCTTATTTCTCTTCAAGGAAGGGCTCAATTACTTTTCATTAGCTTGCATAATCTCTGTCAAATGAGGTTAGCAATATCAGATAGTACAGATCAGATGTAGAGATCAGTTACATTATGAGATGTATCTCCTTTAGGTGATACACCAAGATGATTCAGAAATATATTTAACCTTAATGGGTAAATTACTTTCTCTACATTTTGAAGTATGTGTTAAAAAGCCTAATGTTGGTTCCTCAGCACTCTGTAGTCAAGATATCTAGAGTTTGTCTGAAACTTAACAAAAATAAGTGCCTTTGACCTTGAGTACATTATCATTACTTTAAGATGACATCTCTTTATTAAGTAGCTGATTTAAATTTATAAGGAATTATTAAGCTCATTTCTTCTAGAATGACTCAAAATTTAGATTAAGATTCCTGAAAGAATAATACACAGATGACATGGAATTCAAGATTTCCAGTGTCTAATATATGCTTGGTGTGTGTACTATAGATCAAGGGGTATTATGACTAAGGGATGTTTTACTGTATGATATGATGGCCACTACTACATGTGGGGCTTAAATTGTTCTAGTAACACATAGTGAAGTAACAATATATGTGTTATATTAAATTAAAAAAACATATCATTAAAATTACTTTCCCTGTTTATTTTATAGATGGAGATTTTAAACTGCACATGTACTTTGCATTACATTTGTAATGATCAGTACTCTATTAAATATTCATTTAATATGGTCTTGCTTAGAGACAAAGTAAGACTACTACATGTATAAGTGAGTACCTTAGAGTAAACCACTGGAAAAAATCAAATAATTTTTGTTGACTGTGAAAAGGCCAAACTTAACCTCAAATCATGGAGCTATTTCTCTCCAAATTATCAAATCTATTTTTGTGTTTTGTATTTTTCTTTCTCTATAAAGGATTTTAATCTTCTTTACTAGTTTCAATATATCTCCATATACTGGAGGAAAGTTATAATCATATTTGTTACATACAAAGTTTTCTTCTTAAACTTTTCCTTTCTCAAAACTTGCAGATAACAATATAGGTCACAGGTATAAATCAAAATTTATATTATGTAACTTATCCACAGTTCTTCAGGAAAATGAGTGGGGCGCAGTCGATTCCCCAGAAACCAGTGACACCCTCAAGAGATGCCCCCCTGAGGAATTCCAGAAACTGCGCACAGAAAGGGCTGCAGAGGTACTGTGCAACATGCATAAAATAAAGTCAGAGTAGAAAAATTTGCTCTCCCTGAAAGAAATAAATTCATGGGAATGAGGACTGGGTAGGATTTTCAATAGATGGTTTGTTGTAGAGAATAGGTTTTATGGTTTTACACAGATTCCAATTATCATTAAATGCTAGGACAAAATATACATCACCTCTTGTTCACTTATTTATTGTAATATCATTTTGAGAATTATGAGAATTTCAAATATATTGATAACTTAAATATTTATAAAATATTTATAAAATAACAAGGCTTAAATAGTGAGTACTTGTATTCTGGTTGAAAGTTATAGAATGATGGCTATTTTTAAAATGTCATTAAAATTTACAAAGCTTCATAAGTTGAAATGCTAAAAATAATACAAAATTAATAAAGGGACCAAGGACAAAGGATTTTTGTTACATTTATTTTGAATAAGGCAATGAAATCTTCACCTAACCTTAACCCTACACTGAAAACCCTTGCTTCTGTGACACTTATTCTAAACTTGGGCAATAAGTTTGACTATGTGGAGAAGGATGAGGCACCTCTAAGAATGATAGCAGTTTCTTCGAAATTCCTTACTGATCATCCCAGATATTTCTAGTATCTGTCTCTGAGTTTGTGGGAGAAAGGTAGTGTCTACTGGTAGACTTTGGAGATTGGACAACAGATGAGACATTAATAAAACAACACTTACGAGTCTTTGGGGCTTTCAATGAAGTCAAGTAAACAAAATTCACTCTGTATCGATTTCTGCAGATCTATCCAATAAAGGACAGAATTGGACGCACTCGCCAGGCTCTCATCATATGCAATATAGAGTTTGCCCATCTCAGTGTGCGGGATGGGGCTGAACAAGACATCACAGGAATGCAGAAGCTGCTTGAAGACCTGGACTACACTGTGACTGTGAAAAAGAATCTTACAGCCAGGGTGAGAGCCACACACGCACCCAAAACTCCTGTGCAATCAAAACTACATCTTACTAACAAATTAGTTTTATGGTGTTAAGGAAAAGCCCTAACAATCCATGGGACTCAGTGTGTGAGTGTGTGTGTGTGCACACGTGCACTTTATCAAATGAAGGAATTAGATAGACTCTATGTCTCTTTGGAGCAACAGATATTCTCAGTTGCATGCAGTTGCACAGAAAGTGATTGGCATGGGTGTCTAATAATTTTTGGTGATCTTCAAAGTAGAATGTTCAGGACTCAAGCAAAGAAATTTCAGGAGGAGTGAATGCCACTTAGGTGAGTATTAACACAAATCTTAGTTCTGATTTTGTGGCAGGGGTTCTTTGTGTCACTGCATATACACGTGTAAATGAGACAGGAAATGTCTGTTTTGCGTTGTTCTATGTTTGAGAGACATAATTGAAATACAAGGAAACTACGGATTTAGAGAAGTGATGTATAAATAAAAAAGTAGGTGAATAATAAGAAGAAAGAAAAAGAGAATGTGAGAGAAAAATAGAGAGTTGGGAATAATATCTGAGTTCACCCAGAAAAGATTCTGTGGTGAGATAACATAGATGCCTAGGCATCATTAGTACGAATGATACAGTTCTAGAAAGATGTAAGGCAAATGCCTTGAAAATACAGTGAGGGAAGTCCAAGTCCAAGGGCTAAACTGAGAATCCATCTGTCCTAGAAAACATGTAGAAGTGTGCTACAACTACAGTTAGTAGGAGAAGGAAGCATAGCAGGGAATTGGAAAACAATCAGGTCAGAAGTTTGATACTATTCTTAGCACATGAAAATGACTTTAGAGGGAAAGGTATATAAATGATTTATAACACAATCCTGTCATTGGGTGAGAACACAGAAGGTAAAACTGAAAGAAAAAAGAAATATAACTAACACAGTAAATATACAATATATCGAGTAGATAACCTTTGATATATCAAGAAGTACAATCAACTTAAAATTCAATGCCTGATAAAGAGGAAAGACAAAACAACTGACCTTATGGAGTTCCACTATCTATGGCCACCTTGATGACAACATTATATATATTTCCTATACCTCTCAAAGCAAATCTGGTGGGTCGGATTGATTTTATACTCATTCTACTGCAGTAAGACATTGGCCTTTTCTAGGTTATGGAGTCAGTGCTGAGTGAATTTGCTGGCAAACCAGAGCACAAGTCCTCAGACAGCACATTTTTAGTACTTATGTCTCATGGCATCCTGCCTGGAATCTGTGGAACTATGCATAGTGACAATGACCCAGATGTGCTTCAGTGTGACACCATCTTCAACATATTCAATAATCGCTCCTGCCCTGGTCTAAGAGACAAACCCAAAGTCATCATTGTGCAGGCCTGCAGAGGTGGTGAGTTATCAGACAAAAAACAATCTAATGATTCTAAAGGTGTTTCCAG
The DNA here is from genome assembly GCA_004363535.1 of Dasyprocta punctata. Lineage (NCBI taxonomy): Eukaryota > Metazoa > Chordata > Mammalia > Rodentia > Dasyproctidae > Dasyprocta > Dasyprocta punctata. Next base: position 5,444 of record RJWM01039220.1, on the reverse strand, counting down.
AGGAATAGCATGCATGCTTTATGTAACTGATAAACTATTAGGCCCCATCTAATGTAAGTGAACTAAATGTAAGTATTAGAAAATTCTTCCTGAGACGGTGTCATGAGAAATTGACTGCTCAGTTCATAAATTTTTATACAGTTTTCAGCTGTAGTGAGTGCTACAGAAGTCTGCAGAACCTCTTATTAATCAGTTAATCAGAAATAGTCAAGTCTTGGAGTAGAATCATTTCAATTACAGCTTTACCTGCAATTGTACATACATTATTTGGTTTTAGAAGATGGGTACTTAGAAATAAGACCATTCTTCAATATAGCAATTATACCTTCTGTAGCCCATTTTTACCAATGTATGGATCATCCAGATGAACATTCCACTCAGAATCACTGGAATTGAAATGTACTACAGATAAAAAACTAAGAAACATCTATAGAATATTCCATCAAGCAGCTGGAAAATACACATCTTTTTATCAAAACATGGAACTTTTCCTGAGGTAGATCATGTGGTAGGACATAAACAAGTCTTAGTAAATTTAAAAGTAGTGAAATAATTTCCTCCATCTTGTGACATAATGGTGGAATGGAGTGAAACTAGAAATCAGCAGCGAGGAAAAATATACAAACAAATGGATTTGTAACAGTGTACTTCTGAACCCAACACGTTACTGAAAAAATCATGGAGCAAATCTATACCAGAATCAAATGAAAATTGTCACACAACATACCAGAATGAATCAGATGCAGCAAAAGCAAACTAATTGTGAATTTTATAGTATTAAGTGACTTCATCAAAGAGAGAGAGGGAGAGAGAGGGAACTCAAGTAAGCTAATGATGCAGTTCTAGTTTCTAAAAAATAATAGCAAAGTAAATTCAAAATCAGTAATATGATGTAAAAAAGTAATAAGAATGAGTTAGAAACTAAATGTAATAGAGGCAAAGAGTTATGCAAAAAACTCTATTAAGGAAAACATTGGTTCTTTGAACAGATAAATAGATTAGCCAAACCAACCAAAAGAAACAGAAAGAAAACCCAAGCATGAAAAATACAGGTGAAAAAATAGTGGTGTATTACAATAGATAACAATGAACTCCAGAGAATCATTAAGGAATATTTAGAAAAATAATTTGTCTTTAATTGGAAGATGCATGAAAATGGTCACATTTCCAGACATATATGATTCTCCAAGATTGAATGAGTAAAAGTATATGAAAAATATAAATAGGTCAATAGAAATTAATCAAATTAAAGCGGTAATAAAATGGTCCAGTATTGTTTAAATGTACAGCTGATTTGCACTGGATTTTAAAGAAGAAACAATAGCAATGTTTCTCACAAATTTTCATGAAATATAAAGGGAGGAAATGCTTCCAAATGAAGACATAGGGTAATAGTATGCTGCTGCCAGAATCCAATGGGGGCACATTAGTAAACAAAAATGATTAAATATTCATGAAAATATAGAATCAAAACTGTTTTTCATTAAACTCATCACTATACTGAAAAGATCATACACTGCGATCAAGTTGATTTCATTTCAGGGATGGAAAATTCATTCAACAAACACAGGGCAGTAAATAGCACATAAATAGAATCAAAGATAAAAACATCAACAGATGTATAAAAATCATGATTACATCCCATCATGAAGAAAAATCCCTCAATAATGTTGGCAAACAAGCACAACACAAAACCAAATAGAAGCTATGCATGAGAAACCCATAGTCAATATCACACTGAATGGCAAAAAACTGAAAGCATTTCCTCTAGTAGCCACAATAAGACAATGATGTCTACTCTGATCGATCTTTTTCAATGTCTCTAAGTTTTAGCAGAAAATCTTAAAGTTTACACTAAAAGAATCTTAGAATTGATAAAATTAAGGAACTGGCTTATATTTTAAATCCACATAGCATGCTCGGTAACTTTCCATTGAACTGCTTACAATGACATCAGAAATGCAATCGGATTTACCATGGACTCAGTCACATACATACATACATATATACATACATATGAATGAACCTAATTTAGGATGTGTCTTAGTTATTTTTCTCTCATTGGTGAGACAAAATACCTGACGCCCAAAGTTAGGGAAGGAAAGGTTTATTTCTTACAATATTGGAGGCGTCAGTCCATGCTCACCTGGCTGCAAGGCAGGTGGCATGGCTGGGGTGGGGGAAGCCTTTCATGGTCGCTGGAAACAGCAAGGAGCAAACCTGCGCAAAGAGCAGACACGCCTTCTTTCTGCCCTTACACTGTATGTCTGCACCATCCCTGGGCAGGTGCCACACTCACTCCACCAATCCCAGCGCCAGACAGCAAACCAATCACGAAAGTCAGACTCAGCTCCTTCCATTACATGAGACTTGGTGCGGGCCATCTGAACACACTATAGCAGGATGTGAAGGTCTCTACAATGAAATTATAAAAAGCAAAAAAATCATAGATGGCAGTCAGAGATGAAAAGACTTCCCACAAAAATGTATTGTGATAATTAATATTATTAAAATAGTAATATTACCAGAGCAATCCATAGATTTGATAAAATCTCCATCAAAAGGAAGATTACATCTTAGTAAAGCAATCCTAAAACTCATAGAAAAGCATAAAAGCATAAGAATTCTAAAGCAGCCATAACAATTATGAAAAAAAGAAAAATGCTGTAAATATAATAATACTTCATTTTAAAATACAGTACAGAGCCATAGGAGCAAAGCCAATATGGCACAAATATGGAGATGAACAGAATAAAACAGAGGATCCAGAATAAATCTGTGCATCTACATCCAACTGAAAAAGAACAAAAATGCCAAACTGTACAGTGGAAAAAAGAAACCCTATTCAAAAAGATGCTTTGGAAGCTGGATAACCACATTTGAAAAAATGAAAATGCTAGCCTTATCTCACATGCTACACAAAAATCAACATAAAAAATGATCATATTCCTTAATGGAACACCTGAAACAGTGAAGCTGGTAGGAGAAAATATATGGGACTCACTTCTAGATATGGACAGAGGTGATGATTTACTATGTGTGTAGGACTGCAATAATTCAAACAAAAGCAAGAATTAACAAGACAAATCGGATTTCATCAAATGACAAGCACCTGTACTGCTAAAGAAATGTTGAACAGAATTGAAAAACAGCCTATGGAATGCAAGAAAATGTTTAGCAGCTATTCATCTGACAGAGGATTAATACCCAGAATATATAATGAACTTAAAATAATAATAGAAAAAGGAGAGATAATTGAATCAAAAATGGGCAAAGAATCTCAATGGATACTTCTCAAAAGAAGAGTTATAACTTACCAATAACCCAGGATGAAATGCTCACTGTCTTTAAGAGTCAGGAAAATACAAATCGAAGTGACATTGAGATTTCATCTCATTGCAGTCAGAAAAACCATTTGCCCTAAAACAAAAATCACCCACATTGGTAAATATGGAGAAATACAAACCACTTTAAAATATTGGCAAGAATATAAATTTGTATATTCATTATGGAAAATAGTATGGAGTTTTCTGAGGAAAAAAACGTAAATTGAACATGAGATCGAAAAACAGAAAACTTAATTGTGTATCCAAAAGAAACACAAGCTTATAAAGGAGATACTGAATACCAATATTTGTGAGAACACTACTCAAGATGCTAGTACAGAAAATCATCTTACTTGTACTTCAACAGATGAAAAGATAAACAAAATATGGTACATCAACAAGAAGTACTGTTCATTCAAAAAGAAAAAGATTTCATATCACTAACAAAAAAATGGATGGAACCAGAAGACATCAGGTTAATTGAAATAAGCCAAATAGAAAAGGCCATGTATCAGTATTTTCTCTCATGTATGGAAACCAAATGAAAAATAAAGATGAATTTAAACTAGACTAGAATCTGTTTGGAAATGGCATTTGGTCTGTGGAGAGAGGTGAGTGATTGGAGATTGAGAGATGGTAGAAAGAGGGTGGATATGATCGTGACCCAAAATACAATTGAAACAAAACAATTGGAACAAAAATTTGTTTTGTTCCAATATGGAAATGTTATAGTGAAATACATTAATTACAAAAATTAACATGTGTTAAATACTATGATAACAAAATATTTCAAAAGATAAGATAGATTTATTGCATAATAAAACATACCTTCTTTCTCACACATTATTAGTGGATATTTGACTATTGTTTCATAGTTCATGGAGACATTATTATCAAATATTTCTTTTTATGCATTTCTTATTGTGAGTTTGAATATGATAATTGTGAACTAAATACTTTAAGCAAAAATCATTGATTTAAAATCTGGTAGCTGTGCTCTGAAATTATACAGATGATACTTTAACTCCTTTTCTCATCTCAGTAAATGCCTTCTTCCACATTCATACTGTATTTTTCAACAGGATACCATCACTATGAACTGTCACATTGCTCAATGACAATAGAGATAAAACAAAATAGGGTGTGTGTGTATGTGACTACTCAGAATGAATGGTGAAAACCACAAGGTGACTCATAGTGGTAGTCCTCAGAGAGCCATGGCAGTGTTGAAAGTTGTTTTCAACAACTATTAGGAGGATAACAGTATGCAATATAGCAAATATGGGGGATTTCCTTTGGTCTTGTTTTTGAAATTTAATGTCATTCTCCAATTTTGTTTTGTTCCAATTTATTGTTTTGTTATATTCAATGTTCTATTTTTATTGAGTTTATTGGGCTTTTTTGTTTTGTTTTGTTTTGTTTTTTACTATGTCTGATGCTATGGAAGGTATACTAGGGTAGCCATTGTTGATTTCCTATTATCCTGCTTTGAAGTTCTTTAACACATTCAGTGCTTTGTTTTGATTAGTTTTACTCTGTTTTGCTTTGTTGGGTTTTATTATATTTAAAATAAATTTTAAAAAAGGACAGAAAGTTGTTTTCTCCACAGTAAATGATGGGGGACTGTGGGTGAGAGATTCTCCAGAGGCCCTGGAAGGCAGCCTTGCACAGTCAGCAGAGCAGCTGGACTCAGATGCTGTTTGTAAGACCCACGTGGAGAAGGATTTCATCACTTTCTACTCCACAACCCCACGTAGGTATTTTTAAAGTTCAGACAGGTGTTTTTATGTTTCTATGGTCACTATTCAATGATTCTAAAAAATTAAGGTGAGCTCTGTAAATTAATAATCTGAGAAAAATTTTCAGTGTTATCAATACATTTTGCATAATTATTATGTGTGCTTAGAGGGCAGATCCGCTTATATTCACACATGCATTTTAATTGTTTTTTATCATATAAGATTGTAATTTTTACACAAATATATACAAAATATTAAAGCAAACCAATACATAAAAACCCTTATCACTTAAGCGTTCTGATAAATTCATTCAGCTTTTTTTTTTTTTTTTTTTTTTTTTTTTTTTTTTTTTTTTTTTTTTTTTTTTTTTTTTTTTTTT
>RJWM01039219.1:0-16259 GCA_004363535.1 Dasyprocta punctata | reverse complement strand
CCTCACCAAACCTTGGGTGGCCCAACCACAGCTGCCTGTGTATCAGCAGTCACTGTTTCCTTACACACTTTACCCACATCCTCCTCCACGATAACCACAAAGCCAAACCACTCTGAATATCCCAAACTTCTGAATTCACCTCTCTGCTCGGGTCATAGATAGCTACAAGATGAGATCGGCCAGAAAGGGCCAGACCTGCATGCAAGAAGCATGGCCTGCAGGGCCCAGCTCTGTTGAGGTGCTTATGTAGGGTGGAGCATGAGATGCCATACTATGGAGCAAGGCACACACTTCCAGGGGACAACTGGGACCCCACAGAGAGGTCAGACTCGTGGAACAGAGGGGTTCAAGTGACCAAGTAGAGACCCTAATTCCTGGCTCCGCAGAGAACAGGCAACACAAGGACACAGCTGCTGGTCTCAGCCCAAGGCGCAGCGACAAGGTCCTTGCAGGTCGCACACCCTCCTTGCCCAGCAGCCTTCGGATGAAGGGTTCCAGTCATACGCAACTCACCCACACCTCCGGGCAATCATATGCACCAATGCCATGGCAGGAGCACGCATGGTGGAGGGAGGAAAAGGCTAGGGCAGAAGGGAGCAGCCACCAAGGAAGCCCTCCTGCTTCTGGGAGCACCCTGCTGTCCTCCAATCACCTCTTCTCATGACTTCTCTAGGACACAGGCTGGCACTGTCTTCCCCAATCTCTTAGATTTCCTGGCCCTTCCTTAAAAGTTGGGATTTGTACATGGAAAGCTAACTGCCATTTATTTCCATCAATCAATGTTCCTGAGACTGTCCCGGGCATGTGACAGCTCTGCCCTGCCAGAGCTCACACTCAAGAGAGAAAGCAAATTGTAACAGATGGATGTTAATGGAATCTCTTGAAGAATGATATGCATTTTCCCAGAGGACATTTAACTTTGGCATGCAAAAGTCAACATCTTGGTCATACTGTTTTGTTTGTTGGGCAGTTTATTCTGAATGGCCTTTGTTTGAATACCGCAGACACTAAGGACAACAAACTGGATTTCACCAACTTCCTTTTCGGCCTGTTTCTGTCCCTCTGGTCAAGGAGCATTTCTGCAGAAGCCAGGGAGTGAAACACTTGGACCCTTCCCTGGTTCAGCTCCATTTAGAGCTTTGATGACTGCAGAGCCCTCTGGCCAGGCAACCTGAGGCCAACAGCTCATTCCCCTATGTTAAGCCAAGTGCACCACCATGATATAGCGGCAGTAGCAAAACAGCAGAAACCTGTCCTGAGCAGTCTGAGACAGGCAGTCACTGGTTTGCACTCACCCACCTGCCCAGCACTAACAAGCCCCTTAGTTCCCTGCCAAAGTCACGAAATCAGTCCCTGCAAACTCCGGCCTAACACTGGCTTTTCCTTGGCTCTTCAGCAAGACTATAAAACTAGGTCTCCTTCAGAGGGCTGCCCTGCACCCGACTTACCTTCCCACTCCCTCAAATTCATACAAAAAGCCAAATGACTGGGTCATCTTTCACACGTGTGAGCACCTGCATCTGTACACACACACGGGCACACACACACGCAGTCAAGGTTTGGAAAGAGCGGTTCACCTGGCAGATACGTGGCCCCCAGGTGGTTTTATCTATGGAAAAACTGGGAAGGAGGATTCAATCTCACGGTTTAGGATGGGCTCAGTCAACAAACATTTACTGAGTGCTTCACACTCACACCGAATGTCACATAGTCAAGCAAAATCTAGAAAGAGAGGCATTGAGCAGAGTGAAGTCAGTAAGTGGCAACAGAGAAGCGGGGAGCAGTGGCTGAGCGAAGAAGGCTGTCAGCGGAGCTGGAGCCAAGGGAGGAGTGCTGCTAAGGCAAAGAGAGAGGATGGCAGATCTTTGGCTTCTGTAAGTCTGGCTTAAAGTTTATTTGCTTTGGCAATCTCTGTCAATCTGCAAGCATTCATGGGTTTCAACAGATAGAAGACCCTCCACCTCTGTTCTCTCATTCATTTTTCATTTTCCTTATGTTTTTTTTTTTTTTTTTTTTTTTTTTTTTTTTTTTTTTGTGGCACCGGGGGTTGAACTCACAACCTCACGCCTGCCAGACAGGCGCTTAAGTCACTGAGCCAAACTCCCAGCCCTGGTTTTTTGAAGCAGGGTCGCACTGTGTAGCTCAGGCCGGCCTTGCACTCGTGTTGTAGCCCAAGCCAGCCTCGAACTCACAATGCTCCTCCTACCTCAGCCTCCCGAGTGCTGGGATTAAAGGCATGCGCCACCACGCCCGGCTTCCTTATGTTTTATTTTTAATGAACAAATACTAATTGTTCCTATTGATGGGGTGCATCATGCTGTTTTTGGCTAAAAGAATATTCATCACCTCAAATATTGACCATTCCATTGTAATGAGAACATTTAAAATCCTTTCTTCTAGCTATTTTGCAATATGCCGTATGTTATTATGATTCCTGTCGTCTCCTTCCCGTACAGCTTAAGACCAGGACTCACTCCTCCTGCCTACCTGGAACTTCGTTCCTCCCGACCAGCACCTCCCTTTCTGTCCTCCCTACCCCTCCCCAGCCTCTAATTACCACCATTCTGTTCTCCACTTCTGTGAATCCAGTTTTTCTAGATTCCACATAAAAGTAAGATCATTCAGTATCCCTCTCTCTACAATCGGCTTATCTCACTTAGCACAGTGTTCTGTGGCTTCATCTATGGTGTGCCAAGGACAATATTTTCTATTTTTTAAGACTAAATAGTATTCAATTTTATATACATATATATATATATTTTTTTTTTTTTTTTTTTTTTTGTCGGTACTGGGGATCAAACTCACAACCTCACGCCTGCCAAGCAGGTACTTAAGCCACTGAGTCAAACTCCCAGCCCTATTTTTTTGAGGCAGGGTCGCACTATGTAGCTCAGGCCGGCCTCGCCCTCGCATTGTAGCCCAAGCCAGCCTCGAACTCACAACGCTCCTCCCACCTCAGCCTCCCAAGTGCTGGGATTAAAGGCGTGTGCCACCATGCCTGGCTCAATTATATATTTTCTTAATTTATTCTTCCACTAATGGACACTTAGGTTTATTCCCTATCATGTGATCATGAATAGTGCTGACATGAACACGGCATACAGATGGCCCTTAAACACACTGATTTCAGGTTCTTTGAGGACACACTCATTAGTGGGGCTGCTGGGTCTACCTCTGTTTTAAAGATCGTAAGACGACAACACAATTCACAGGATTGTTATCTACAAAAAAGAGCTCACAATCATAAATAAAAGCACCTTGATTCTGAAATGTTGAAAAACCTCAGTTCCTAAAATATTAACTCCTTCAGAATACCCATGAAGTTTTCTGTCTTCCCTCTCCAAATTAGTCACGTGACTCTCTTGTCCCCTCTGTGCCACCTCTGTTAAACGTCCTCAGGCCGCAGTATAGAGATCCAAGACACTGATGCACACAGCTGGGGGGAGGGGCTAGTCCAGGACCTCAGCCCAGCCAGTGTGGCCACTAAACCCACAAGCCAATGACAAGCCCCTGCTGAAGAGATTTAACAGCCCTACGAGGAGGTAAAATGTGGTCTCCTGGGGACTCAAGGAGTAGCTGTTTTGGTGTTCTCCTAACCCATCGGAAACTCACTTCTTAGTAACACTGTGTGGCTGCTGCCTATTTCTTGGGACTGGAAATTCATCACAATGCCATTATTGTATTTCAAGTTTCACCCTATACTAAGCTAGGTTCACATCCAACGTTTCATTTTAAAAACCCCTAACTTATGAAAACCCTCTTTCTCCTACACGGCTGGTTCACAGCCAGGCTTTCTGAGCCTGCACTGCTGGACCCGCACCTGAGTGCCCATCTGGGTTTCCTGTTAGGCAGCCTGCGCTGAGGAGGTGACTGAAGCAGCTCCCTTTCAGCAGGAAGTGGCACCTTCTAGGTATTTCCAGAAGACTCACTTGTCAATGAGTAGGGCCTCCACGGCCTTAAACATCATGAGCCCCACATAGTAACACTGGTTAGTCTACCTGGGGAGAAGCACAGATCTCCTGGCCAACTACCTCAGCCAAACCAGGAAGCACCCTAACTGCCATTCCCCAGCCCTCCCCATAGTCCCACACACACTCATAGGCACACACTCTATGGCATTTTTAAATCTTAAATCTCATTTAAACCAATACGACATGGAAAATGAAAGTGGAGCTTACATATGATAGTTCAGATTGTGAACTTGATTGACGTGGGGCTGCCTAAGGGACTGGTAAAGCACACTTCTGAGCGTGTCTGGGTGATTCAGGGAGGTGTGACCTTAGGTACTATATACGGTCCCTCACCTATTTCTCTCTGGCACTGTTCCCCTGCTCTCCTTCCCACCCACCAAGAACTAAGCCAGACAGCCATGGACTGAATCCCCTGAAACCATGAGCCAATTAAGTTGTATGTGTCAGGTATTATGTCCCAGTGACAGAAAAGCTGATTGATACACATATGATTCTATATGGAAACAGGCAGCACTCATAACACACACAATTTTGGAAAAGGATACAATTTCTAAAGACTTTCAAATTATTGAATTAAAGAGTAAAAGGAAAAGAAGCTAGATACATAACCTTCCCTCCACTGGTGCCTTGAAAGTAGCAGGTGTGTGTCACAAACAGTAGTGCAACAGTGACTCTTGTGGCCACCTGATGTCTCCTCCCTACTATGACCCCTAGGGCTGGCCAGACGGGCCTGAGAACCACCTTGAACAACATCCTACCCAAAGAAATGCCCAAGACTCTCTTCTATTGTTGTTGTTTTTGTTGTTGTTGCTGTTGCTCATACTTTGTAAAGACTTGCCTTCTAGAACTCAAAGTAAAGAATCAATAGAGAGAGAATGGGAGAAACTCAAACCCTAAAAAAGAACATCTTGATTTGATTTGAAAGGCATTATAAAAACTTACTTTGTCTTAAGCATTTTCCACGTAATTTTTACCCAATGTCACCAATTCAACCATGAAACATAGAGTTGCGTTCCTTGGCTGGCTGAACTTCTGCTGCCATGCTGTCTGGCTGCCAACTGACTTTCAAACAGACATCACCCCCCTAAACTCCCCCTCCTCTAATCCCTGACTCTCTAATTGGATTTAACTTTTTTTTAGAAATATAAATAAATATTTATATATTTTGCTGCCTAGACTCTCACATTTCCATACAGAGTTAGAATAATCTTTCCTGCCTGAATTTACCATACGAACTTAATATTTTCATTTAAGATCAACATATATTGAGGTAGCAAAGAAGGCCTATTAAGTTCAGATTGATGCAAAAAGTAACTTTTTTATTTTACCCTGAGGTAGGGTAAAGATTGGTTATAATTTGAAAGGTTTGAAGGTCTCTAATCAGAAATTCCTACTTTAGGAGATGCTAACAATATAATTTTAAAATCTTTACCAAAAATCTATACCAGACTACTCCACACTAATTAACATGGCTCTTATCCAAAACAAAACAAAAGCAGGGTATATGTTGGTGAGAACATGGAAAAACAGAGCTCTTACGCATAGTTGTTGGGAATGTAAAATGGTACAGATACCATGAAAAATTCTTTGGTGGCTTTTCAAGAAGTTAAACATATTTCTCTCTCAGTGAGTTTGTTGTTTGTGTACAGAAATGCTATTGATTTTTGAGTCTTGATTTTGTATCTAGCTACATTACTGAATTTGGCTATTAGATCTAGAAGTCTTTCAGGGGAATTTTGGGGTTCTTCCATGTAGAGTATCATGTCATCTGCAAATAATGATAATTTATTTCTTCCTTTCCTATTCTTATTCCTTTTATTTCTCTCTCTTGTCTAATTCTTCTGGCTAATGTTTCCAGAACTATATTGAATAGGAGCAGTGATAGTGGACATCCTTATCTTGTTCCTGCTTTTAGGTTGAAAGTTTTCAGTTTTTGCCCATTTAGTAAGATTCGGCTGTTGGTTTATTGTACATGGCTTTTATCAGATTGAGGTAATGACCATCTATTCTGATCTTTTGTTCGGCTTTTATCATGAATGAGTGTTGGACTTTATCAAAAGCTTTTCCTGTATCTATTGAGATGATCATGTGATTCCTGTCTTTAGTTCTATTGATATGGTGTATTATGTTTATTGATTTGCACATGTTGAACCATCCCTGCATTCCTGGGATAAATTCTCACACCCTTCACAATAGCACCCCCAAAAATGAAATACATAAGAATCAATCTAACAAAGGAAGTAAAAGATTTATACATTGAAAATTACATTACTCTGAAAAAAAAAATCAAAGGGGATTTCAGAAAATGGAAAAATATTCCTTGTTCATGGATAGCAAGAACAAACACTGCAAAAATGGTCATTCTCCCAAAACTGTTATACAGATTAAATGCAATTCCAATCAAAATACCATTAGCATACCTCACAGATCTAGAGAAATCATTCCTAAAATTCATCTGGAACCAGAAGAGACCTAGAATAGCAAAGGCAGTTCTGGGCAACAAAGACAAGGCAGGAGGTATCACAATCCCTGACTTGAAATTACACTACAAAGCTACTGTGATAATATCAGCATGGTACTGGAAAAAAAATAAATAAATAAAAATAACAAAAAAAAACCCAGACCTGAAGATCAATGGAACAGATTAGAAGATACAGCCACAACTACAAACACACTCAGCCACCTCTCACCTTTGACAAAGGGGCCAAACAAGTCCACTGGAAGAAAGACAGCCTCTTTAATAAGTGGTGCTGGAAAAACTGGCTTTCCATATGCCAAAAACTAAAACTAGATCCATGTCTATCACCATGCACTAAATTAAAGTCAAAATGGACCAAAGATCTAAATAGTAAATCAGAAACACTAAATCTGCTGGAAGACAAAGTAGGTAGAAATCTTGAAGACACAGAGTTAGAGTTTATGAACAAAAATCAAACTGCACAGGAAATACTTCCCAGAATCAACAACTGGAATCTCACCTTATTAAAAAGTTTTTGCATGTCAAAAGAAATCTCCAACAGAGTGAAAAGAAAACCCATGAATTGGGAAAAAAACCTTAGCCAACTCTCCCTCAGACAAAGGACTTCTATCTAGAACATATAAAGAATTTAAAAAGATCAGGCCCCCAAAATTCAAAGACCCAATCCAAAAATGCGCATCTGAGATGAATATACACTTCTCAGATGGAGAAATACAAATGGCAAATAAATATATGAAAAAATGTTCAGCAACATTGGTCATTGAAAAACGCAAATTAAAACAATGCTCAAAGTCCATCTCACCCCAGAAAGAATGGCCAAGGTCAAGAAATCAACCAATAACAAATGCTGGAGTGGCTGTGGGGAAAAAGGAACACTTCTCCGCTGTTGGTGGAAGTGTAGGATGGTTCAACCACTGTGGAAATCAGTATGGAGATTCCTCAGAAAGCTAGTATTAGAGATCCCATTTGACCCAGCTATCCCACTTCTAGGCATCTTTCCAGAAGAGCTGAAAACATCATACCGCAGGGATATATGTGCGCCCATGTTTACAGCAGCACAATTTGTAATAGCCAAATCTTGGAAACAAAATGCCCATCAACCAAGGAATGGATAAAAAAGATATGGTATTTTTATACAATGGAGTACTACTCAGCTATAAAGAAGGATCACATCGAGGCTTTCATAGATAAATGGATGAGATTTGAGACCATACTCATAAGAGAAATAAATCAGACTCACATGAATAAATACCATATGGTCTCCCTAGTGTAAGAAACTGAAAGAATAAATAATATTCAAAATCTACAATAGATACTGTGAAAGGGTAAGAAACTTCTCAAAGGGGAAAAATAACTGGGATAGAGGAAAGGAGAAAAGAAGGAAGGGAAAAGGAAAAGATATAAATTTGCTTATGTATACATAAAATAGCTAAGATGATTATACTGCTAATTCTATTAGCTTTTGGAAAAGAATGGTTAATACGCATATGATTAGATCAATTTTGCATGTCTATATCTGGTAATCTAAGTAATTCTTTTGAAGCTCACAATATGCAATATTACAACCATTGTTAAATTCCTATCATCTTGTTTCGAAAGCCTATACTGTTATTGTTTTGGGGTTTTTAATGTTCCTGTAGTTGTTGTTTGTATGTCTCTTGTTTTCTGTTTTACTTCTCTGTGTTCTTTTCTCTTTAAAATAAAATCAAATAAAACAAAATAAAAATAAGAAGTTAAAGGTGAAATTGCCATATGATCCAGCAACTCTGTTTCTAGGTATATACAAGAAAAACTGCAAGGAGAGACTCAAGTAGATGCACGTACCCTGATGTGTTTAAAGTAGTTAAGTACATAGAGATACAAAATACAATAGCAGTGACCAGGCAGTACAGGAGACGGGGGAATGGGAAGTTAGTGTTTGTACTGGGTGATACTATGTCCCCCCAAGTCCTCATATACTTTTGATGGGGCTGAGTCTGGCGCTTGTGTTCAATTTGTTGTCTAGCACTGGGATTGGTGATGTGAGTGCTACAACCACCCAGGGGTGGAGCTGAGATACAGTGTAAAGGAGGCGGGTCTTCCCCTTTCTCGCTTCCACCTTCTGCCCTCCGCCTCTCTCTAGCACACCTCGTGGTTGCAGCAGCCATGAACGGCAGCCCTGCCACGCCACGCTGCTTTCGAGCCAACTAAGTATGGACTGAAACTCCTGAGAAACTGTAAGAAATAAACCTTTCCTTCCCTAATCAGGTATTCTGTCTTAGCAACGAGTGACGAGTAACTGAGACAGTGTTTAAGGGATACAGACTTTCAGCTGGAGGAGATGGGAGAATTGTGGAGACTGCCAGTGGTGAACACAGCTATGTGAATACACTTAATGGTTAAAATGATAGATTTTGTTACATACACCCAAGACACAATGAAAAATCATTATTTCCCTATTTAAATAGCTAAAATAAAAAATAGTAACCATGCCAAATGTTCACAAGAATAAATAGGAACCAAATCTCTCATACAGCACCCATGTATGCCACAAAAGTAAAAATTGCATCCAAACATAAACTCATACACAGTTGTCCACAGAAACTTCATTTATAACAGGAAAAACCTGGAAGCAATCAAAACATCCTATGATAGTTGAATACTTCTAAAAACTGGACACCTATACACCATGGAATATTACTCATCAACAAAAAAGAATGAAGAATTGATACATGCCACAAATTGACTGTCTCTTGAGGGTATCCAATCTCCAAAGAATGTAAGTAGTTTGTTTCCATGTATATAACATTCTCAAAATGACAAAACTGTACAGACAGAGAAAGGATCTGCCACTGCCAGGGTTTACAGAAAGTAGGCGAGGGAGGGGGTATGTAAATGTAAGTGTACTGTAGTTTATCTATTCATTGATGGAAATTGAACATAGTGGCAATTGTCCATCACCAAAAAGGCTTCAAACATTATTCTGCACCCCTGTTTTTTTAATAAGTAACTTCATGTAATTTAAAGGATATCCCAGCTTGCACTGAAAACAATGGCAGCTACCAAAAGAAATTCCACTGACAACTTGTCACGTGTCATGTGATAGCCAGCCCCAATTTGGCCCATTTTCTTTCCGGTTTGCCTGGAGAGGTTTCCTAGTGCATTCGGTTGAGCATTTTGACATAGTGTCATCTATTTTAGAGGATGGTTAACCCTCTAACATCTATGTACAAACACCTTTTGAAAACTCAAGAATATATGAAAATGTACAAGGCACTCCCACTTCCAACAAAGCTAGTACATAAAAACCTGAATTTAAGCATACAACTTCATGGGTTGGTCACCATTTATCATATGTTCATCTCCAGTTTTATTTAAGAAAACACTTTCCTGGTACAAACGATTTTGGTTATAAGTAACTTTTCTAAAAGACCTTTATGGTTTAATAAAGAATACAATAAAGATGTAAAGAACTACCAAGTTACCATTCAAAATCAAACAGACAACTGTGCTTTTATGAGAGTTAATTTTGACCTCCTGACCCCCTCAAAAAAGTCATTCAACTGCTGTTCGTTCCACCAGTCCCGGGGACAGTTTTTTATTCCAATTCATGCAAAGTGTTCACAGCCTCTGACTGAGGCTTCTTTCACACAACATGTCATGGTGAGTTTTGAATCACAAAACTTAGGGTTCAGGCTGGAGCCACCGATGTTCTTAAATCTAATTTGTGAATGACCAAGTTCATGTAAATGGATTAATGCTTTCATGATGCAACTCGATTAAGTTATCTGCCAGAAATCTCTGCTGCAAATGAACACTTCAGCCATCACTCCATTCTGTTCTGTAGGTTTTTTGTTATCTGTTCTCAAGGGACTACAAGGAGCTATGCTTTCCCTCCCTCGAAAGTCACTTTCAATAAGGACTGCCAGACTTTAAACAATAAATGATTATGTCAGATGCTTCAATGGATTCGGTTTTAGTGACCCAGATTTTCAAGGTCCCTGCCATCCACCCCCTCTCAGCTCAGCACTTCCCACACCCAGTTCACCCACAAACAGATCTCTTCCACACGCCACGGCCCCACAACCCTGTCTTTTCCCAACCCAAGGAAGCACAAAAGTCTTCGGCAACTCGATGACCAGAACCTGAGTCTCTGACACAGTCTACAGCTGCACCTGTTACTGAGTCAGGGTGTCTCCCTCGCTCTCGCTGTCGCGGATAAATCTGGCCTGCCTATTCTGCCCGCGACAATTTCACCACCTGTCAGAAAAGGTCACGATTGGTGTTCTTTGTGCTTAGGAGGAAAGAAGCTGGCAAACTTAAGTTTAATAACTCGGAAAATGCATGGCGCCTCACACAGGACCCAGCAAGGCAGAGTTGGGAGCCCGGGATTCCGATGCCAGCTTCCCCTCCACGGATGTGCGACACTCAGCCCTTTTCTCTCCCAGGTCACCCGTGTCCCTGCCTCCCATCCACCTTCCAGATCCCACAGCCCTCCCCCTGCCGGCCCCTGGCTGCTTCCACGCAGCTTTCTGAACGCGGCCCCACGCAGTTTCGCATGAAGCATTCCCCGAGCCCTCTGGCAGCAGGAATACCCACCGCGGTCTCTCTCCCTGATCACGGTCCCCACACACAGTCACATGTGTGATGTGCGGTTGCCTCTGGGCTAGGTCAGTCTCCTGGGTGGAGCGGCCTCTGTATAAGCCCGACCCACGAGGTAGATGGACCGTGCACCAGTGAAACCTCGGGGCTCCTGGTTTGGGAGGCTTCCTTCAAATCCTGGGAGGACCCTCAGCTGACTATGTCCACAGAGTCATTTTTTTTTTCCTAGTTCACAACAGTAAAACATTCTTCAAAATAGCCCACGCAAGTATGGGGTGGCCACAGGTGGCCACTAGAGGAAAACGACAATAAAGCATGCGGTATGTGTGAATTGGCTTGTAAACTGGGGTTTAATCAAAGCATTCTGGGTGAATTATGTTGCAGAAAAATTAAATGAAATTATTTGATAGTTGGGGTTACCCCCGGGGTGACAACAGTAGGAGCAGTTTTGTTTTTGTTTTTGTTTTTCAGCACCGGGGATCAAACTCACAACCTCACGACTATCAGACAGGTGCTTAAGCCACTGAGCCAAATTCCCGGCCCTGGTTATTTTGAGGCAGGGTCACACTATGTAGCTCAGGACGGCCTTGCGCTTACGTTGTAGCCCAAGCCAGCCTCGAACCCACAATGCTCCTCCTACTTCAGCCTCCCCAGCGCTAGGATTAAAGGCGTGTGTGCGCCACCACGCCCAGCTAGGGGAAGATCTTTTAACAGCAAAGGGTTGTGCTGTCTGGACCTTTGCATCCCGCAGACCCACTCCTCCCTCTGTGGCCCAGGAGCCCGGAGAGCATTTGCATGACACAGAGCAGTAGGTGAACTGGGAATCTTTTTGTGTTTATGGAATTTGCCGGCTTTGAAATTTTGTAATTTCTCATTACAAATAAATACTTCCTATTTCATAGTGATACTCTTATATTCCCATTCTGAAAGAGAACCTTTCAAATGGAACACGCTTTAAACCTCACAAAGTCCTCCTGGATTTGCCCCTCTGTACCTTGCTTAGTAGACAGCACTGAAAATCTGCCCAGTGAATTAATGCAGGCACCAGCCCCTCTATGCAGTAATGCGAAGTCCTAATAAAGTCTCTTGTTCAGAACAGGTAAAGTAGTGGCTCAATTTTTTTTCAAGGATGTTAAGTAACTGAGTAATGGGAGATACTAGCATCGAATGTTAAAGAAGCCCTTAAAGATAAATAAAACAGCTAATGTGACATGGCTACCAGAAAAATCTTCCCTGAATTAGGGAATCTTTCAAGAATCTTATTTTTAAAAGTTAACTTTTCTCTCCCTGCTAGTTTACCAGAACATCTTGCCTGTTAAATTCTAGTTTTCAGCTAAGAAGTATCTATCTTGAAAAAGCTTCCTCATTTTTAAAAATATATTGCATATAGCACTGCAAAATTTCTTTACATCTCAAATTCTGGGACATGTTTTTCTAACCCCCAAATATACTGTCTGGTTTGATTGTAGACTACCCTGCCGAACTTCATCCTGTGACTCTACACCTGCAGGTCAAACGGTAAAATAGCTGTCCTCATTCCAATACAGCGATGGCCTCACACCTGCTGGGAAACTCTCACACAGTACAGAAATAAACCAACAACAAATCAGAGTAAGCTGGGATGAACTTTTAGCCACTGTGCACTAAACGGAACTGAATCAGAACCATGCATTCATTCAGCAAATCTATACTGAGCATGCAGGTACACCAAGCACACAGGAAAATCAGCGAACACATTTTTTAAAAACCTCTACTGTGCTGTTGCTTACAAGCTTAAGAGAAGAGACCCAGACAAAATAGCAAAACTCCTTCAAAATATAAAATGTAAAGTATAGCATTGAGCAGATTCTGCTTGGGGTATGACACCTGAGCTGAAACCTACCTGGGGAGAATTTGATTATATAAAAGGAGAGGGGGCTAGAGTGTGCCAGGTAGAGGAAAGAGCACACACCAAGGTCCTGGGGTACGAAGAATATGGCAAAGAGAAGGAGCCGAGAGCAGAGAGTGTGGCAGGGCCTTCTGGTGCAAGGGGTTTTTGCAACTCCACATACGTAGCCAAGAGCTTAAAACGGTCCACAGTTTTGTCTCCTGGACTGTTCCCCTGATGGCCATAGCCATTGTCTGGGCTTCTGGTAGGTCAGAGAGAAGGTGTGCCTCCCTTCAATGTCTCTCCAGAAATTCAATCAACAAGCATTTACCGGAAGGCTACAATACACTGTGAACTAATGAAGGACAACCATCTGGGTTTAGATGGGCTGGGCTGTAACAGACAGAACTCTGGACTGAGAATCAGAAGGCGGTGGGCTCACATGCAAGCTGCACCCCAATTCGACTGGGTGGGCAAACCTCACTTGGCTCTGTGCTTTCACAGCCCTGGGCCGGAGTAAATGCGGGCAGATGAGGATGGCCGCCAGGCAGCCTGCTCACCTGCGGATGGAGACTGACAACTCCTACCTCACCGGGCTCCCTGAAAACTAAGTCAGAGGCCGCTGAAGGGCACGTCACGCAGCATTCCCTGTAACAGCTTCATTTAACATAGCCGTCTTGTAACCCAAGTTACTATTTCGCTCCAAATAATTTGTCCTGCTTAGAAGTGAATGCTAGTATTAATGGTATTTTAACCTTTTTCTGTTTCTTTGAAGCAGGAAGCCATTGTTCTCTTTGAGCTAGCCCTGCCTTTGGAATGCCCAGTGCTATGGGCCACCTAGCCTGGGGCAGTGCATTTTCTGACTGTACCCAAGGCATCCCCGAGGTGGCGACACATCCGGAGTGTCGTTCACGCCCCTGAGGTAGGAGGCGGCTTCCGCATGGTGATCCAACCCAGGAAGTAGGCCGATGCCTTGGAAAACTGCCACCAACACCCCAATGCGCATCTGCTCAGGGTCAGAACCTCCGCGGGACTTCACGCCCCATTTCTACTTAGGGATATTCCTGGAGATGGAATGGGACCAACTCGAGGAAAGTTCTGGGAAGAAGACGGTGAAGACAGCCGTTCCCGGCAGAGACAGGACTTACGTGATTAGCACAGAGAAGGGATAGGGCTAGAAAGTGAGAGACGGGCTGGAGGAAAGAACAGACATTTGAGGGGAAGAATAGTGTTCCCCACACGTAAGAAAATGGCAACAGTGAAGGGCGAAAGGGAAAAATCCAAAGGTAAGTTAGGGTCATGGCAGAGAAGGGCCAGGGAGAGCCATGGGCATCGGCAGGTCCTGATGACTGACCAGTTATGAGGACAGAGGGCAGGGAGAAGGGAGGCTCGGACGCCCCATGAGAGGCCTGGGAGAACGGAGCGTGGTGACAGAGGCCAGCAATGTAGGAAGGAGGCTGCTTTAGAGAACTCGGAAACGTTATAAATCCAAGCATCTGGATCTGAAGTCCAGGCTAGAAAACGAGCAGTCACAGCAAAGAGGCCAGCTGGAGACAGAAGAGGAGGAGCAGGGCGGGGCTGACGGGTGTGGCTGAGTCCTCATGGAGGAGCTGTGCTGGGGAGAACAATAACAACAGGACAGGGGCCTAAAAGAAGGGGTGGGGAGCAGGCTGGGGCGACCCACACCACTGGGGAGCCAAGCACAACAGACAGAAATCACTGGAAAGGAGTCAGCAGGGGTCAGGAACTCCAAAGGCAAGGGCATGCGTGTGTTACTGGGGATCAAACCCACAGCCAACACACACAACTGCATCTCCCTTTTTTAAAAGTTTTTTTGTTTCATGTTGCTAAGTTGCCCAGACTGAGCTTGACCTTGCCATCCTCCTGCCTCAGCCTCCTACGCAAAGGTGCATGTTTTCAGTACAAATGAAATCACTCACTCCTCTCCCCAGCTGCCACCCAGTGACTGCCCATGTGTTACCTGGGCAACCAGCCCTCCAGTCCAGGACCTGGCTCTGTCCACCTCTGACCTGTCTTCCTCTGTCTTGCAATACATTGGCCACACTGGCCTTCAGATGACCCTCAAATATGAATCCATTTCCACTTTCAGGGACCTGCTGCTCCTGATCACTCTATTAGGATGCTCCCCAAGGGATCCTGGATCACGCTACCCAAAGCCTTGCACCTGCACACGCCATTCTCTACCGTCGCCCTCACGCACCCCATCCTCAGTGTCACCTCAGCTCCCCAGAGGACCGGGGAGAGCATGGCCTGGGCGTTCTTATTCCTTGTTTAAAGATACCATAGACTAAAGAAGAAAAGATCCGTGACTTTTCGTAATAGGGTAAAGCCAGGCTGCGTCAAATCGTGGAAAAGCAAATGGAGGTCAGAGCTAAGACAGCTCATCTCAAACACCCGCATCCTTGTGGGGGAGGAGCCATCGTCACAAGGCCGCACAGCCGTGATCACCACTGCTCGGAGAAGAGGGCCTCGCGGCAACGCACGTGAAACCTTTTGACCGGATCCCCTCTCATTCCTTCTGCTGACGTTTCTCCAAGGAGTAACTCACATCCATCAGGCCTCACGTCCTGGCTTTGCTGGCAGTCTACTTTTTAAAATCAAATCAATCAACGACGTCGATGACTTCAACTTCTTTATTACAAACACAAGGCTGCACATCGCTCAAGATTGTGGGGGTGGCAGCGCGAGGCGGGCAATGAGCAGGACTCGGCGCTGATTTCCCCACAGAACCCGAAGCCGGCACTCACGAAGAAATTCCTCCAGAGCTGGGTGCTGGGCTCATTCCGAGGACAGTGTGTTGTACTGTGGACTTTTCCCAAGATGCCTCTCATCCAGCAGGGACAGGATCAGGGGCAGCAGGAGCACCACGGCGCTGAGAAGAACGGGCACTGTTTTCTTCGGAATGCGAGTAGGGGTGAAGTTAGTGGAGGATTTACCGAAGTTTCTAAATCAAAGCTTTTCCTCGAGTCTGAGAAGTGGTTTTTCCCTCCACTCTTGCCAGAACGATCAAGTCATCTCTTGCAGCAGCTAGAGTTCAAGACATTACAGGAGTTGACCTCTGGGGGACACCAGCCAGGTAGGGGAAAGCAGTCCCCACATAGTCCTTTTGGCTAGAAAATGACGCTTTGGAATTTGTTTGTCCCCTCAGAAAGCAAACGGGCAAAGAGGCAAAGAGATAAAAGCACCGACTGAGCAGAGAGCACGATGGGGTGAAGTTAAGTCAGCAGAAAGCAAGAAGCACTGAAGAAAGACATTAGCAGGCAACTTAAGCAAGTGCCTGAGAGACCTCTGACAGGCAGCAATGGGTTGAGGTACCCATGTTACTGTGTCTAAGTCAAGA
>RJWM01039218.1:0-16247 GCA_004363535.1 Dasyprocta punctata | reverse complement strand
TATATTATAGGCAGTCAGACAGGGATAGCCCCTCAAGGAACCTGGCGCAGAGAACCAAATGTCATGTGACCTTGAAAGAGATACTCACTTCTTCCTGAGGGCCAAATATCAAGACAAAAGGCAGAACAAATACACACATATCATAAGGATTGGTATTCTAAATAGCTCTCCATCACCCTGAAAAAGTCAGGAATCAGCATCCCACCCCCCTACAGGAAGAGTCATTGTCCATAAACATCCCCGCTTGCTACATGACTCGCTTCCCCATTTGTCCTTGATTTAATCAATTTTACCTGAACAATTAGTCTTGTTGGTTAACCATGGTTATGTCCCACCTTATGCTCGTCTGCCTCGCAGATTCCCAGTTTTCCCCATCATGATTTATTCTATAAAAGTCCCTAAAAATGACAGAGTCCCTGGCAACCAGCTCGGAGCCCCTTCTGTCCCTCAGACAGAAGCTTTCTTTCTCTCAATAAATATATTCTCCTCTTACCCTCCGTTGTTCCTAAAATTCATTCTTCGGTTTTAGAGAACACAAACTTGCACCGGACATATAGTAGGTTGGGAGCTTCATTCCCCCATATCATTTGGAGGTCTGGGATCATTTTTCCTATATCACTATCTAATGGGACTGAGTCACACAGAACAACTGAGTTATTACATGGTTTCTTAATAGCTTCAATGTCTTCTTCATCTTTTCCTGAAAAACATTACCAGTAATCTGAGTAGCAGACACTGCCCCCTCATAAACCCTCACCTCTGAGTCTGTAAACCCACAAGAAGATTCAACCCATGGCTCCTGTGTTAGGATCCATTTCCTCTAGAGTGTGGTGCTCAAGGTCAGTAGAACTATTTTTTGCTGGGGAGTTAGTGCTGGACTTTATCACACACTGACCAAGGTTTAACTTCAGTTTAGACAGAGTCCAAGACCTGCATATTAGTACATTTAAATGTAGCAGCTTAATTTGTGTCCAAGGACAAAGTTACAACATTGTGAAGGTCTTAACTGGCTTTATTTCAATACTAGAATCAGGCATAAAATAGAGCAAGTGTAGTAAGCTGAGTTTTAGAAACAAAAAAAGGCTTTAAAAAAATCGTAAACAAAAATGGAATTAGTCCCTTCAGAGTTTTTTTGTTGGATTCTCCCAGTCTCAGCACAGCTGATTCTCCAGAGGCTCTGACCTTTCTTTTCCTGAAACCCACACGGCCTGTGTGCTTTATGCCTCTGAAGAATCGGCCATGCTGGGACTGGGAGGACCCAACAAGAAGCCAACTAGCCAGGCTTTCTGGTAAACCGTGCAAGCCGCACAGGTTCCAGGAAAAGAAAAGTGAGTGCCTCCTATGAGCCTATCGGTGCAGGGGCTGAGAATCAAACACCCCCAGCCCCACCCCTCAGCCCATAAGCAACCTGCTGGTTCAGAGGACAGGCTGTTGTTAGCAACTAAAGTACATAAAGCAACTAAATGCTTGTATTGTTTGGTTGATTTTGCAGGCCTGGGGCCAGCAGTCTGAGCATTTCTTGGGAGGATGACAATGAGCAATATAGCAAATATGGGGATTTTCTTCTATCTTGTCTCTAAAATCCAATATTATTCTCATTGTTTTGCTTTGTTCTGGTTAATTGTTTTGTTTTATTCAATATTCTGTTTTGACTGGTTTTATTCTGTTTTGTTTTTGGTTTGATTTTGTTACACCTGATGGAATGGACAACTATTGTGAAGATAAGAAGATATACTATGGTAGCTATTGTTGTTTTCCTACTATTCTACTTTGAAGTTTTGCACCAACTTTGCTGCTTTGTTTTGATTGTCTTTGTTCTGCTTTATTTTGTTGGATTTTACAATCTTTAAAATAAAAAAAAAGTTTTTTTATTTTATTTTTTTTCCTGGTGAAGCACAGACAGGGAGAAAAACTAACAAACAAAAAAATGTGCATTCACTCTGAAATATTCACGTTCCAGTCAATGGCTTAGGAAACAAAGTAACAGCTCTGTAGAAGCTTTTTGAATGAACACCCTTCAAAAGATGTCATGGTGCAGAACTTAGGCATTTATTTGAAGAGTGAAAAGGTTGGCACTTGCCAGTAAATGAAGCGTTTTGAGATGCGCTGGTCTGGGTTAACTCTCTGGTCCAGGGGTCATAACCGTCCAGGTAAGACACAGAAGAAGCACACAGTCAGGGATCAGTTGGAGACGTAAAGGAGGAGAGAGTGTGGGCAGCAAAGGGACCCACAGCGAGGAGCCAGGTAGCACCGGGCACTCCCAGCAGGAGAATCCCCGGGAAGGGCTGCCGAGATGTGGCAGTGGGGTGCAGCTCCACGCCCTTGGATTCTGGACCTCTGCATTCAGATCCCCGAAGGACAGGCGCTGTTGAAAGCTCTCTGGTGTGAGCATTTGTGATGGCGGCCCGAGGAGTTTACAGCACACATTGTTCATGCTCTGCCGGGACAAATCCACTGGAGCAAACCACACAGGCATGTGAGCTAAATATTCCCAATGTGAATTAAAAGATATTGACACACACATGCCTCAAATGTTGTATCTATCCAGAAAACTAACCACATTTAACTGGTAGACTCACTTTTGTCTGCTCTCCAAACCATTCTACAATGATGAGGTCTCTTTATTCCCTTTTCTATCTTCACATTACGTGAGGATCTATATTCATTTCTCATTGAAAAATAGCAGACATGTCAAGTGTAGGTGGTAGATCTGTAATACCAGCACTCTGGGAAGCTGAGGCAGGAGAATTGCAAGTTTCAGCCCAGCCTAGGCAGCTTAGCAACTGAGAAAGATTCTATCTCAAAACACAAAAACAAAAAGGGCCTAGGAGATATAGCTGCATAGGAAGACCCAGTGTTCAATACATAGTATCGCCAAAAAAGGGCAGAAATCAATTTGTATCTTTTCATCTTACCACTGGCAAACCTGCAGACTCACTCACATCAACAGCAGGTACTCTTTTCCCCAAATGTGACAATGGATGAAACTCGCTCTATCTACCACCTTCTGTTAAAGAACAATAAATCCAAATGCTCTTTTTTGAAATTAATTTTACTGGTGCATTTTCGATATACCTAATGATAACATTCATCATAGAGAACTTATCCCTGTATGTGTTATGTCTTCATTATTCTTCTTTCCCCAATCCCCTCCCCTGCCTTTAACTCCTCTTCCCTTTCTTATTTACAAGAGCTTTGTTTCCATTTTTACTTTCTATTCTCTTTCTTTTTTCCCTACACTTCTTTCCCCCTCCCCCTCCCTGTTTCCCCTTCCCATTTGAATATCTTCTTCCTATTTCACCGTATCTGTCATCAATTTTGGTTCTTATTTACCGTTTTTGTTTCTCACACCAGTGACACAATGTGATTTTTAAACTTGTGCGTCCGATTTATTTCACTTGAGAGTGTGGCCTCGAGGTGCCTCCGTTTACCACAAAACGTCTGACGCTTATCCTTCTTTACGGCGCAGTAGCGTCAACTGTTCTTTAGGTCTCTCCTGCTCCTCCCTTCTTAAAGACTGAACTTTGGTTTGTCCGTCACCAAAATTCTCATCCCTTCCAGTTCATCTCAGTGAGCACACAAATGAACCCTAACGTAAACAATTTTATAGAAGCCCTCTGTTGATCTCCTCTCTGCCTTCAGCTCCAATTCTCATCTCCTTCTGAGTGCCGGGTGCCACTCCGCCATGTTCGATGCCCACTGCTAAATACTAGCTTGAAACCAAGTCCCGTGGGGAAATAGAAAAGCCATTCTCAGATGGTTCTTTTGACGTGAAAACATTATTTCAACAAATGACACGGATGTTCCCAGAACAGACAAAATAGGAGCAGAAGTGGCTGCTCCAGTGATCAATCAGACGGCCTCACACGCGTGATAAGTCTGCCTGGGGGCTGTGTGGTGAACCCAGGCTTTGGCCACGGTGAGGTCCGCTTCCACCAAACCTCTGCTTTAAGTCCCTTCTGGCAGGGGTCATGCAATGCAGTTCCACTGACCGGACCTTGGTGAGCTCCGCCTGCCTCTCTACACAGTGTAGTCAGACTGGTGAGGCTGCTGACCAAGAACAAATGATGCAGGAACAAATGGCGGGAGTGCTCCGGTCAAGCCCACAGGTTCCAAGAAAGCTGCTAAGACAGAGTGGAAAGTTGCATGAACAATGGGCCACCAGTGAGCCCCACGTGCTGCCGCAGAGGTGCTCCAGGCTGCGGACCTCCACTTCGAATGTGTGTGCAAAAGGGATTGCAGACCTTGAGGCCTGGAGGATCAGGCAGAGATGAGCTGCGTCGGGACCTGGGAGTAATGCAGAGCCCTGGACCTGGTGTCTGAGCTGGGTCCTCTGGGGATGAGGAGGAGGACCCCCATGCTATGGGAAATGTGCAGGGAGGGTCATTCTTCTCTCAGTCAGCTTCCTCTCTGTGTTGCATCCTGAGAAAATGACAAACACGCCCTGCTGACTTCTGAAAGAAGAGTCATTTTTGAATATTTTTAATGTTCCTTACTTTAATAATCAATTCACAAAAGAAGAGTGAAGCTATGTGATAATAAATAAAACCTAACAAAAGTTCAAGCTTTGAAAAAAGTATCATCAATTATAATTAATGACTTTGTGCAGCAGCCTCACTTCTTACCACAGTAAACTCCTGCTCTTGTGGAATCCGGATACCCTGAATATTTACTTTTAGATTGTTGTCAGCATTTTTGTAACTTCACTTAATAAGAGCAAGACAAATTACAAATGAGCTGAAGGAAATTCCCTTGTCTTGCTCATTTTGACTTACAGAATGACATAGAAAAGAACTGTCTGAAGATGATGTTCAAGTGAACACTTTCCAAGGGGAATCCCCAGGACCTTGACAGGTTTAGCAGAACTTCTACACTCAGAATATCATCCAGAGTGACTTAGTGACCTTCAAAAGTTGCTGGATTCCAGAGTGTTTTCCAGCTGGTGACGAAGGCAAATTAAATCACCTGAGACCTGGAGCTGGTGTTAAGAGTACAGAGTGCAAATTCAGCTAAGCTTTGCTGTAATAGTTTTCTATTCTGAATGGGATGGCCAAGGAAAGGTGGAAAGGTGTCAGTTAAATGACAGGGTGGTGTTGCAGGGGAGCATTTTAAGTTGCAGAAGTTATGCTTTTGATGATGTCTTTTTATAGGAAAGGTTTTTCTCCCCTAAAATTGTTTCTTGAATAGTGAAATTATTTTCATTCTTAAAAGTTGATGTTGTTAGTTGAAAACAAACAAACAAACAATGTTCTTGCATCATTTTTGCCTACCTCACTGAACCAAAGACCTCCTTTCCCGATTATTGGAGACTGCAGAGAATCTGCAGGTCATTGCAAAGAGAAAAGAGCTGTTGCTGGCAGATGCACAGACAGACACGACCTGAAGACCTGTGTGGGTTAAATGTCCCAGGGAAGTGGCGGGTGTCCTATCTTACCAAGGGAGGAATATAACTGACAACTTGAGTGTGAAATAAAAAAGCAGACCCTTGACTCTACAAATTAAATCATCTTGATTTCTTTAAAACCTAATTAGGAATAACAGCAAAAAGGGACCAAAGCAGAATACGAACAATACCAGTCACATTAAGAAGGATTGATAAAACTATGAACTGAGCTCAGCCCTCAAAGACAAAAATACAGATTTTGGAAAAGCTCTGTGGGTATTTTTCATGCATTCCATCAAAAACCCATCTTCAGTCTATTTAAAACAAAACAGAAATTACTAGTTGGTCCTTGATAATCAATAAATTCCCTTTCAGTTCCAAAGTGGTATTGATAGACAAGAAAGAGCTCACTGACTTGTGAAATCTGCAAGGCATTTAGAATAAAATTGTAAATGCTGCTTTATTGTTGTCTTATATGGATATTGCAGCTATTGTGAATGAGAGTCTTTGAATACTATTTCAAGATATTACTAATTTCACAAGTCATGTTTGTATTTACTCAATTTTTTTTGAGAGCTTCAATACAACAAAATTATGCAATAAAACTTTGTCTCCGCCCCCCAAGTCTTATTGGCTCCCCAGAGTGCAGCCCACACCTGGGGCCAGATCACCTGTCGGTGCACCTTGCTCTCTCTTTTGCCCTCTACAGGTGCTCTAGATGACTGGAATTTGGTGCTTTGCTGTCTGTTGGAATAGACAGACGCATTTACTTAGAGGAGGCTATGCTGTAAAACCAAGCTCTTAGGATTTCACCATTGATTCAGGAAACCTTCAAGGAGAAGAAAAGAGTTCTAGCCAGATGGTGTTGAAGGTTAAAAACAAACTGAATCTCTTTCACGCAAATCATCCAATTAATATGCTAAGTCATGAAAGGTAAACTATACAATTGCTTTTTCCTGGTTCCATATCTGTCCTTTTCTGATGTTTCCTGGCTTTGGAAGCAACTCTGTCATTTTTCTCCACTGAATTTAACATTTAGGTATAGAAGTAATAATTAAGTATGTAAATGCACTATTATTTATCCCAGATTTTGGCATCATAATTTGGTCACAAGAACACTAGTTATTAATTTGATTTTCACGTGACTCATATTGTTTAAAATTGAATGATTTATGCAAATTCCATCACTATCCATTTCCTTGTGTATATGGCAAAGAGGACACCGTCCTCCTCCAGAGTTGTGTTAAGGATTAAATGCAGTAATAGGTTTATGGTAAATGGATTCACAGTTTGAACTCGGAGTTTGTCTATGTGAACACAGAAATGTCCAGGCTAATCTTCTAAGGGTTGGTAAAAAGGATCTATCAGCAATTTATTTACCTAATAGCAAGTGGATTTTTAGGGAAAAGCTCACTTTAAAATGGAAGAAAGGGACTACAAAACGAAAACAACAATCTTTTCTGGAACAAAACGATAATACTTAGTCTAATACAATGAGAAACCTAAAGAACTAAAAACTATGAAATGCAAGCTTGAAATACTGTTGTTCTGTCCTTATTCTGCAGATGCCAGGTGACAGGAGCAGGGTTTGCTGTGGTGGCTGCTGTTCTGTGGGTTATATTTGTTTGTTTTTGTGGAGCTAGAGACCTGACCCAGTGTTTTGTGCTTGCTAAACAAGTGCTCTACTGATGCAGTGTATCCCTAGCACACAAAAGCAGCTGTCTTTTAAAAGCATGTTGTATTACAAAATTATAACACATGAATAATTTCTGTTTCTTTGTGGAACTTAGGGTAGCCAGGCACATGCAGGACGCATGGGAACAGAGCCACGCTTCGTTATGTCAGTGATTTTGAGGACCCACAAGCGCATTTTCCAGTTAGATCCAACAATGGTCATAAATACGAACTTCAAAGGTCGCTATTTTAATGGTTTCAAGGGCTAGGTGGACATCAATAAATGAATTAGGAGGATGACGCTGAGTCTCAGCCACACGGGTGGTGTGCATATCAAAGTAATGCATCCATGAATAAGCATAAGATGAGTTATAAAAATGGTCAAGGGTCAGCAAACACTTTCTGTAAAGAGCCAGACAATAAATAGTTAGGTTTTTGTGGACCAGGTGTGCTCTATTGCAACTATATAACCACCAGTGCAGTAAGAGACTTCTACAGAGAACTGGTGCGACAGCAGGCAGGATTTGGCTACGGGTCAGGATGCCTGCTCTAGGCATCCCGAGAGTGACGGAGCAAGGATGAGCTAGAGTGGCACTTGATGACAGTGTTTAAGACACTATCATATGACAACTTTATAATTCTGAAGGAATCCTCACTTATATGCCAACTATTTTGAACAGTGACATCAGATAAAAGTTTCTACAATATATTTTTCTTTTCTGAAAAGAGCGTGAATCCTCACTTCTACTCCTAACAATGATCGTATTTGTATCGAACTGTGTTTTTTGTGCTAATATAAATAAATACTTTGGTCAGTGCTGATCTAATACTCTGCCTGAGTGAACAACAGCATCTTCTGAGTTTTGGTTAAGTTCTGGGAGAGTAGGATGCTTCAGGACTCAGGGAGACCTCAAAGTGTATCCTGAGCAGTGAAATCATTCATAGTTTTACATAGCAACAAAAATGAACTGGACGGGGTGCAGAAAGAATAATTTCAAAGCATGAGGGTTAGATGAGTGAGATAATTTCTGGGCCAATCGAGTATAAAGGAAATGTGTCAAGGTGTCCCCTGGAAAGGCAATCGTATTGTTAAGAAAGTTCCTATCCATCTTTCTCCTCTACAATTGCTGCAGATTTTCTCCTAGTGGTGGGCAGATTTTCTCCTAGTGGTGGGCAGATTTTCTCCTAGTGGTGGGCAGATTTTCTCCTAGCCCTAAGGTTAATTTCTGACTCTCATGAGAGGTAGTAAAATTGAAATGTGTTTGTTAAAGTGAAGAATACCTTCCCAGAAGGTGTAAGTACTAAAAATATATTTAAATAGTCACAAAAGATGGGAAAAGATAAGCAACAAAGATGGCATAGTACATAATCAGAAAATTAGCAACAGAATACATACATCCAAACTCACTAATTATAAAATTATTTACATGATGCACAGTTTTTAATCAATTATCTCAATAAAGCATGAAAAAATAAAACCTTCATAACCACAGCAATAATTACATCAAATTTTAGTAATTTAATCACACATTGTTAATACAACATTATATTGAATTAAAAAAACTATATGCTGCTGCAAAAGCAAGAACTTGATATATAATAAAATAAATTTAAAAAATAAAAAAATATTGTGAAAATCTTTGCACAAAGATGCCAGAGTGGCTACATTTATATTTGACAATGTAAATTTTGGAGAAAAAAAGGAAAATAGTGGAAATAAAGATTTTATATGAATAAAAGTTCTGTTTGTCAAAAGACCTAATAATATTAAAGTTAAATATGAAATGTTTATACCTAGAAGCAGAGCCTTAATGTACATGAGACAGTAACTAGTTGTACAAAAGGTTAAGCAGACAGCTCATAACTTTAGTTAGGGACTTGCACACGCTTTTCCAGCAGCTGATAGACAGGCAAACAGAAGAGTCATAAGGCTGTGGAAGACAGGAAGAGTGTACCAACCAGCTTCACTGTCGGATTTCCTGATAGTACAGAATTTGAAAAAAAAAATTGCAAGAATCAGAACAGTACTTTTTTAAAACCCAAATATTTCCACAGTAAATAACACATTTTGAATTAATTGTCAAAGAACAAATTTTAGGGAAAATCTAAAACTATTTGTAGTATGTAAAAAATAAAAGTGAGAGATGCAGATAAAGAGATGTGGATATAAAAGGAAATTTATAGCATGAATACTTACATGAGAAGGAAGACATAAAATGAACCCTCTTTGCTTTCACACTAACAAACTAGATACAAAGAGCAAAAGAAACTTAATACATGCAGGAGGAAGAAGATATGCACAGAAACCGATGAATTGAAAATAGAAAATTATAAAGTTTGGGGAACCAAAAGCTACTTGAGTGAAAACATCAATGATAACAATAGATGGAAAAATGAAAACGAAAAAGAGTGAGGTGACCCAAACTAGCACTATCCAGAACAAAAGAGAGACTGTGATTCTAGACATCACAGAAACAAACTGAGCGCAAAGGGGACACCAAGACGTGCTCTGTGGGCCTGAGCTGAAATTCTGCAGTGCACATGGTCTGTTTTTCTAACGGTCAGAGGATGTCACTGTCACCATAAATTGACCTTCGGGGTGGAAACTTAATCAGGGTTAAAACACAGGATGATTTATTCTGATGAGAGTTTGGGGTTCTCTGGTTCTCTCTGTTGCAGATCACTGTGCTCCTTTACTCTTCAGTTCAGAGACTGCCGTGGTCTATGTGCTCTTTGTACTAACAAACACCAAGGTGACAAAGCAAAAGAAAAGAACCAGGAAAATCCCCAGCACTTCATTTTGAGCATGCACTCAACAAATTAGGGAATTAGAAAAGACATAAATTAAAAAAAAAAAACTTCATGGATTTATAGACGACGGAAAATCCATTGGACAAATTGAGTTCATAGTTTAACCATCTAGAAAAGTGAAATGTCAATTTCAGACAGTTATAAGGTAGTAATAATTCTACCAATTATTCAAATATGGCATGGGGCTGAGCGTGTAGCTC
This sequence comes from Dasyprocta punctata, assembly GCA_004363535.1. NCBI lineage: Eukaryota > Metazoa > Chordata > Mammalia > Rodentia > Dasyproctidae > Dasyprocta > Dasyprocta punctata. The sequence continues at coordinate 6,179 of RJWM01039218.1, read as the reverse complement.
AGTGGAAGAGTGTTTGCCCAGCATGCATGAGGACCTGGGCACGATCCTGAGCCCTGCACAAATATAATAAAGCTAAAAGAAGTAGAATTAACATAAAAGCCATTAAGATATTTCCTAGTCTACTTGATGAAGCAACCATTAACCTGAGTGCCAAACTAGGCAGAAACCATACAAAATGGGGCAAAAATCCATAGGAGAGACCAATATCCTTCATGAATACAAAAATACTTTAAAAAGATTATCAGTGAAATGAATCTAGAAAGATAGAAAAAAAGATGTATCTTAATCAATCATTGTTTTTTCCCAAAATGCAAGATTACCTCAACATTAATATTTAATCAATGCATTAAAATCACTGTATCAATAGAATAAACAAACAAAAATGCAAATCATCCTAATAGATGAAATTTAATATTTCTTCATGATAATAATAACTCTGAAAATTAGATATAGAAGAAAACTTTCTCAATCTGAAAACAAGTATCTACAATTTAAAAATATCTTCATCTATCATCATAATTACTGGTAGAAAATGTTTTTCACCTAAGATCAGGAGTAAGGCAAGGATGTCTGTTTTTATATTTTTACTCAGCATCATGTTAGTGGCCCTAGAAAATGTGATAAAGTGAAAAGAAAAAAAAAATCTTGTTTAAAAGGAAAACATAAATCTGCTCTTATTCAAACACAGTATAATTGTCTAGGTAGAAAATATCAAGAAGTTTTGAGAAAACTCCTGAGATTAGTCAATTTAACAAGGTCATACAAATATAAAATTTATCTTAAAAATTTTTATATGTACTAGTAATCAAACTAAAATGTAAGGAATATATATTTTACAACTTCAAAATTATAATAATGATATGTGCAAGGTTGCTATACTGAAAATGAAAAAAACATTAATGAAATCAGAGGAAACCTCAATAAATGGAGAGGAAACCTCAATAAATGTGTTTACTTTCATTAACATGTCAATTCTCCCTGTATTGATCTATAGATTTTTCATTGTGCTAATTAAAATCTCAGCAAATAAAAGTACATTCAAGCTGTTTCTTAAGTTTATCCAAAAAAGGAATATATTTAAAAATCCAAGCAATTTTTGAATAGAATTAAGTAAGGAACACATGTTACCCGATTTAAGACTCACTACTAACGATAGTTATCAATACACTGTGGTGTTAGGGGAAAGACAGTCACAGAAATAGCAGGAGCGGAACAGAAAACAGCAAACTAGACCAACACAGGTGATGTCCATTGATGTTTTGCTCAAAGTAGACAGACAATGCACTGGACAAAGTACCCTTTTTTCAACAACTGGGCTGAAATTACTGAACATCCATAGGAATAAACGAATGGACCTTGACTTACAGTCAAAAAATTTACTTCAAAATAGTCAACTTAAATCTAAAGTGTAACACTGTGACATTTTTAGACAAAGTAATAGAGACAACTTTATAGTGCCTTGGATTAGAGAGAGCGCTCCTAGTGAGGCACTGAAATCTTGATCTACAAAATAAAAACTTGGTCAGTGACTTCATCAACATTTTAAAAAATAACCATGGATTGGGACAAAAATTTTCAAACCACACATACCTGACAAAAGACATACCTAAAGCATATAAACAATTCTTTAAATTCAATAATAAAAGACCAATTTAACATAAAATAACTGAAAATCTTGAAAAAATTTTTCACAAAAGGTCTATGTAGGTGGCAATAAGCAGGTAAAAAGACGCCTAACAAAATTAGTTATTAGGTGACTGCAAACTTAACCACCTAGCAAGACACCACTGCACACCATGAGGATGACGAATATTAGCAATCAAAACACAGAAAAATAGTCATGTACTGCTATGGATGTATTTTGTTGGTGGGGATGGCAACATGATAGCACTCTTCTTCAATTTACTAATGCTTTTTTTTTGCTAAGGTGAACACAATAGACTCAGATTACCGAGCAGTAACACTTTGAGGCATTTATCCTAATGGATACTAACTCTGAGTGATGTCACACCGAGGAACATTTGGCACCATGGCGAAACACCTTTCATCAGGGCTGCTGTCGGCATGTAGAGAGCAGGGATGCTGCGTGCCATCCTACGACGCCCACAGCCCTCTGCAAGATAATTATCCAGTGCAAAATATCGGCGATTCTGATGTTGGGAAATCCTGCCTCGGAAAAGTGAAGAAGTTTGCTCACAAAACCAGCACGCAGAAGCAAATTCGTTCCTAACAGACCCAGGGAGAAGACAAGCCAGGCACTCCTCACTTGGTGAATGGATAAACAAAGCAGACCACATTGTTCAGTAAGGTACAGTTTAGCAAAAGCATCAAGAAAAAGAACCACTGATGCAACATGAGTGAATCCCAAACACGTCATTCTAAGTGAAAGATGCCAATCTCAGAAGACTACATAATGGATGACGTCACGTACGTTACATCCTACTAAAGAACAGTTACAGAGCTGCTACGCTTGGGCATTGGTAGAGACTGACCACAGAGGGGCAGCACAGGGGAGTTGCAGGGAAACAAATCTGTCCCATCTCCTGCTTTGGGTGATGACTATCAAAATTTATGAGTGTTTTAAAGCTCATAGAACTATGCAGCAGTAAGTGTAATGTGCTACACAAATTTAAGAGATGATTTTAAAAACACACAAGTATTTTTAAAGAGTAACAGAAAAAGTGGAATTTTACTATTATTGTTTTTAACAATTGCACTTCTTACTGTGGCTGTTGTTTTTGAAGAGTACAGATCATGGCACAGTGGTAACTGGACTCCGAATTCAGCTCTGCGGCTGAGGGACCTGCCTGGGACAGTTAGCTCAGCTCGTCTTATCATCAGGGTCCTTGTCTGCACCCGGGAATAGTAGCAGTTTCTACCCATTAGTCTTGTTCTAAGGCTTGTGTGAACACGGAATATACTTAGAGTGTTGCCTAATTGTTGATAAAGACACTATGAAGATTAGTTTACTTCACTGTAATAACACAATGCTTGTGCAACGTGTACTTTGTTTAAATGGAAGGAATCTGAATTATTTTAACCAAATTTCTAGTAAAATTTTTTGGTTATAATTTAATAAAAATAGTATGTTGGATATTACTAAATATATCATACCTTGCATTTTTAATGCATTAATGATTTGTAGGTGGACAAACTTGCGAAATCCATCAATGCACTGCTCATTTAAAATCTTTATTTGAACTTAACATAAATGTTTTTCCATTTCAATAAATTTATATCTAAAACATCCTTTAAAATGATCTGATGTACTGAATATACATTTTATATAATATGCATTACATGTTATGTTATAAAATATATTTAATTTACTTATCTGATATCCCACTGCATAAAATTTGGTCGTATTTGGTCATTTCTAGGTTTTCAAGAATGATTCCATCTTTATTCTTTAAAATTAGTTTTCTCAGTGAGTTGGAACTTTGCACTACTTCATCTTCAATACATTTTCCAAATATATCTGATGAATCAAGTCCTATCTGTAGTTGTGCAAGTGTTAGATATCCGATATCCTTGGCAGAATTCTCATGAGTTCCCATCAAACCGAAGTTGAAAATGTTACTGGGGGTGCATTTGTGCTTTGGTCACATGTGCAAGGCATGTCATTGACGAAGTCATGCTCCCATGAGGAGAGAACTGGTAACTTCGCCTTGGGACAACAATCAGGCCGCGCTCCGCTCAGTCAGCTTTGCCTCCAGGCCGCAGCCCTGGCAGCCCTGGAGGAGCAGCCACCCGGCTGACGGTGGGCGCTCACCGCGGGAGACAGCGTCGCCGTCCCTAGGAGTAGTGGCGCAGGGAGCTCTGGAAGAGCTCCTGCTCTAGCAAGCTGAGCTCGCTGGTTAAGAGAACATTCCCATGGTGTCTCCGCCTCTTACGTCCAAACTGTGTGAGCTAAGAAGGGAAACGAAAGCCCCTTCCTCGCTGTGCATGCTCTCTGCTGGGGTAGAGAAGCTGGGCCCCGCAGGAGCTTACTCCGCTCAGATTACAACCCCAGAACGGGGAGAATGCTCCATTGTTTAGTAAATAAAAGCCAGGCAGGGGTCCTGCTAGAGAAGAGATCTGTGTACATGTGCAAATGCTCAGGTGTCTTACTAAAAGGAGAAAAAAAATTCCTCTAAGTCTAAAACTTCCTTTTGCTGTGTGGAAATGTGACTATATAATCACATAATGAAAGATTTATTCAAATAAAGCCACAGACCCTTCCATTTGTCTCCTTGTGGTTGAGATGCAAGGTCACTGCTGCTTTATGCTACTTAAAGTGAAATATGCGTCAAAACTTCCACAAACCAGTGCTAACCAAGAAGGGAAGATACATCCACTGTAGTGGTTTGGTTGTTTATCACCCACATTAAATGAAACGCCTAGTCCTTAGGAACAGAATCGCTAGAACTCTTCATTGCTCTGATACAACTTTTAAATTTGCACTCTAGCATTATGTAAATTCTACTGTCTGTCAGTAATTATTTCTCCCAAAAGTGTTGGGCCCCACTGCTACTCTTAAATCTGTTACAAAGAAAGTTAGGAAGGAACCACAAGGATAATTATATTTCTTATGTTGAAGACACTTACTGTTTCTGATAGTCTCTGTAGCCTTCCAAAATTCTCAGTGGGGACAATAATCATAGGTTCATCTGTCAATCAAAAGTAAATATCTTTCCATTTTGTTTTGATTTGCTAAGTGATCCCGAGAGCTGAGCTGAGACATGTTGAGAAGCACAGTGCCATAAATTTGCAGCCGTTTCAGTCGGTGAGGAGATTGATGACCCACTTGGTAATGTGGGAGAAATGCAGCGGGCATATTGCGTTACTTCAGTGAGGGGAGTTGGATGGGCTAGCTTGCGCTGGAACTACCCTACTTGACCTTGGTTCAGTGATGCATTAAAAATGCGAAGTATTGTACTTCCTTAGAAAGCAGACTCAGTGTGTTTCAACCCCATGCTGGTCGTTACCCAAAGCAAGCATGGTTAAATTATACGCATCTCTTGGTTTTAAAGGAAGGGGAAAATGGGAGGAGGGGACACATTTCTCATGGATTAGCATCCTCTGATCTATTTTTGTGACTAAACTAATACAAATTCAGTAGATCATTTTTTCAGAGCTCAAAAGAAAAAAATAGCTTATGTCTGTGTTTTTAACGTTGAACAGTTCTGGGGAAAAAATACTAATCTCTTCACATATAAATGTGTCACATCAGATGAGAACATGCTTACCAGAAAACTAGCTTTTAGGTTTTTCCTGTGTGTTTTGAGACCTCCCTCTCTTATATAATTGAACCCTCAGACATAAGTATGTGCATGCATGTGAACCCCAGTATAGACATTTGTCTCTAGACTCAGTTCCTAATGTTTTCAAATGATTTGTTCCAAAGTATTCTGAAGTTTTATACTGAAACAACAGATTATCAGTGAATGGTGGGAGTTCAGTGACTGCAAAAATAAACAATACAACTGACTTTAAGTCTCCCATGGTATGCAACTGCTTAGAATTTTTAATTGTATTTTTTAAATGTTTAAAGAAGAACACACTGAACAGAAAGAGGTCATGTTTTGGGAGGTGGAGGTGAAGTATATATAGCAGATAATACAATAGTCTTTTGAGTACCTTAATTTGCTAATATACTGGATTTGAATAACATTTTCAAAGTTGAGATTTGTTCTCTTTTCAGTTTTTCATTACTCTATTTGAATTATATAATGACATGCAGTAAGGATGATTAGGGATTGTTGCAGGACTGTTACTGAATGTGCTTTGCTATAGAAGTATGAGGGCTATTTATGGTGCTGTGTTGATTTACCTCAGTTTACATCGCAGACAGAGAAGTTGACACCATACCGTGGCCCGCTCGATTTGTGCACAGAGTAAAGCATCTCCGGGCAGCTGGCATCTGCTCCCAGCCAGGAGAGGGGGCATTAGGAGAAAGGGAGAGGGGAAATCCCTGCTGATGGGTGGCATGACTCTTCACGGTCACCTTGGATTCCTTTTTTTCCCCTTTTTTTCTTTTGGGGAGGTTGGGGGAGTTTTGCTCCACACAGCGGATTTTGAGCTTGTGACATCACTGGCCTGGATTCTTCTGCTCATGTCCACTCTGGAGAAGCCGATTCCAAAACTCTGAATCATTGGAAAAGGCTGGAGACTTTTCCTGGAAGCCAACTGAAATTAAG
>RJWM01039217.1:0-16252 GCA_004363535.1 Dasyprocta punctata | reverse complement strand
AACGATAAAGATCTAAACCACACCACCATTCACTCTGACCTAATGACATTGATAGATCACCACTCAATAACTACAGAATGCACTTTCTTTACATGTGCATATTTAACACTTGCCAAAATACTTGATGTGTTGAACCAAATTAAAATTTTAATAAATTTTAAAACATTTCAGTCATATAGTGTGCTCTCTGATCACAGTGGAATTAAAAATTGATGTCTGTAAATACTTAGGAAAGTCTTCTGCACTGCCAGATATTTAGCAATAAAACAACATACTTCTGAATAGTCTGAGTGAAAAACAAAATAACGAGAGAGTATCAAATGTTTCAAATTGATAGCAAATACACAACAAATTCTTTTTATATTTCATTTTAGTTGGACTACTTTAAAAATAAAATTCCAAAACTAATTGCTATTACTCATGGTTCTCCAAAGAAATGTAACTATTGGATAGACAGAGTAGTTAGATGATGATGGTAGATAGGTAGATGATAGATAGATAGATAGATAGATAGATAGATAGATAGATAGATAGATGATAGATAGATAGATAGACAGACAGATAGACTAGGAACTGGCTCACAAATTAATGGAGGCTGAGAAGTCCAAGGATTGGCTGCCTGTTGGCTGGAGAGCCAGTATATAAGTGTAGGCAGCAGGTATGGTGATTTGATCCAAGACTGAAGATGTGAAAACCACCAACATCCAGGGCAGAGGATGGGAGGAGCTGGGTGTTTCAGCTCAAACAAAGGGAAGATTTCACCAGATTCTCCCTTCACCCCACACTGGTGAGGGCAGATCTTCTTTACTAAGTCTAGGGATTCAAATGCTCATCTCTTGCACAGATGCCCATCTCTTTAGACATCCCTTAATCCAGGCAAGTGGACAGCATCACACCAATAAAATTTACATCACTTCAATAACCCAAACTTCTAAAGTCAGTTGTAAAACTATGAGTGCATTTAAACAAAAGAGAGTAGAATTAAGGAAATAGTGAAAATAAAAGTATAAATTAATTACACAGGAAATTTAAAAAGCAAATTGCCCAATTCAAATTTTATTTCTTTAAAAAAAATAGTCTTGATATACCCCTGTAAGATGAACCAGGATAAAAAAGAGAAATTACCAATGTCAGAAATAAAAAAAGTATAAAGGTCCTATAGTTCTTAAAAAGAAATCAGGAGGTAAAATGAATAATTCTATGACAATAAAAATGAGGAAAAAATAAAAATAAATAGGAGGAAATGGAAAATGCCTTAAAATATAATTTATCAAAACTATCAGAGAATGAAATGGAAAACCTGAATGCCAGTCCAAATTAAAGGTCATTCTATGAAATAGTTGACCTGTACCCTGCAAAAATTTTTAAAGTCCAGAAATATAAAGTAGGGTTAAAAATTGCCCAAGATGAAAGACTAGGGATATGAAAATAAAATAGGTCATGTGATCTTATCTTAGATTCAGGATGTAAGGGGAAAAAACTATAAAGCACATTTTGGCATTACTGATGAAATTTGAGCCCACACTCTAGATCAAATATTTAATTTCCTGATTTTAATAAACACTCTGTGGTTATGAAAGTACTTGTCCTTGTTGAGAAATGCACACTGAAATATTTAGCAATAAATTGGCACAACCTCTTCAGCTTTCAATCTGTTCTCAAAGTGATTTGAGGAAATGCATGCATGATGGAGAAAGAATTAACAGTAGGAGACCAGAATGCTAAAGCAAGTGGTACCAGTGACCTACAGTGGGTGAATTTTTATAGAGGGTATAATGGTAATTTCTTGTAGTATTGTTACAACTTTTATGTTTATTTGAAATTATATCAAAATAGTAAATTACAACAAGTCAGCATAACTCTTCCTCAGACCTGTTGAACTAGAAACTCCAACCATTCACCAATGATGGTTGAAGTCCTTCTGGTATCAGCTGTGCATAACTGGGGTTTAAGGTCAAAAGAGAGCACGTGTATTGGGCTGCACCTGCCACCACAGCCAGGTATATGAGATATCTAGGGCTGCACTCCCTAGATAGCCTTGGTGCACCCCTGACTGGGTGGGGCTGGCTTAAAGCTATACAGGTGACATTCTCACAATGCAATCATAATAAACAACTATAGTCACAGTTATTTTGTACATCTTTCCTTGCATCTTCCCAAACTGCCTGTTGGTGAATGTAGAAAACATGAATATCTTATCCTACACAGTTGGTCTAGCATCAGTACCAACCTTGGGAGTGGGGAGGAATGGGAGCAGGAAGGTATTGAAGCCAGGATTCTTTTTGACTTTACTGTGAAGTTGGTCCTCTGAGTGTAGCTAGCTGGCTGCCTGGTGACTGACTTCACTTATGTGAGCTCAGAAAGCAAAACTGACAAGGGTTGGCCCCTGGGAGTGTGCGGTCTGTTAAAGGCAGAGTTTGGAAGGTTTCGCCCCATCTCCTCCCACTCGTGACTGTAAACCTGGATATTGGGGTACCTCTAGGGACCTGCTCTCATACTGGCATATTGTTAATATTTCCAATGCTCCCTTGTAGTCAGTCTCGCTTCCTTTTTACCAAAATTTTGAAGCAAAGCTTGGATTAAATCTTCAGCAAATTGAAACTCCATGCTCCTTTGAGAGAAATATAGTTCAAGTGCTAACCCTATTCTCCTTGAATTTAACTTATTCGAGATAGGCTTTTTGCAGATGTAAGTCAGTGAAGGGTCTCAAGGTCAGATCATACTGAATTTAGGATTGGCCCTGTACTACTTACGTTAGCATTCTGGTCTCCTACTGTTAATTCTTTCTATATCATGTGTGCATAGCCCTAGGACTGGCAATGACTGATATCCTTGTAAAGAACAGGAAAAGGAGATCTGAGATTTGGAGACACCTACAGAGAGAGGCACACAAAGACAGAGGCAGAGATCAGGCTGATGCATCCATAAACCACAGAACCCCTGGAACCCCCTGAGGTGGCCAGATAAGGATCCTCCCCTGGAGCACTCAACGCCTTGATTTCAGACTTTTCAATTCCCAGATGTATGAGAAAATAAATGTGTGTTGTTTCAAGTCCCTTGGTTTGTCATTCACTGCTGCTACCCCAGGAGACAAATGTCCCATAGGTCACCATTTCCTCTGGCTACTTCTTTCTCCTGACGGTGTAAAATCAGGTCGATGTTCCCTGACCCTGTGATTTTGGAGATGCTCTTGGGCACAGCCTGGAGATTATGAGTTTGCAGGGCAGGTGAGTCTACACCTAGGCATCTGGGCGTCCTTGTAGGTGACAGCACTACCCTTCCCTATACCTGAGAGACTGCTCTCCGTGGGCACTTCACACTGACAGCTGGACAGAGCAAGAGCAGGTAGGAAGAGTGAGTCTGGAGAGAAGGGCTGCTGTACAGTAAAACCCCAGGTACAATGCAAACTCAGAATCAACTTAAGGGAGTTATTTGAACAAAATTTGCATTCATAAAATGAATAACAAAAGGCTTCTACATTTTTCATTTTCAATCAATCTGCATTTGTAAATATCTCTATTCAGTTTTCACTTTGGACAGAAATATCATTTTAAATTTTAATATCTATAACTCCAAAGGATGTTATTCTTACCCCCTTTTTTTTTTTTTTTTTTTGGTCTCAGAAAAGATCAAGAGTTCCTCACTAAAAGAAAAATAAGTTTAATAAATAATAAATACAGAGCAAATTACTAATGCTTAATTTTTCATTCTTCTATGAATATTTCAGCAAATAATAGGTTCCCTTAGATTGCGATAATAAGGCCGCCAGGGAGCCAGCAACAGTGCTGAGCCACCTTCTTTCCAGACCCTGTTGATGGGATTAGTTTAAAATTAATTCAGGAGCTACTCTCATTTTCCAGTTCATAGAAGAGATACTCATATTCACAATGCACCTCCCAGTTACCTGTCCAAGATGCTTTTTGAGGAATGGGGCTGCTTCCCGCAGAAGAGATCATCAAGGGTCTCAATCCTAACCTGGCTTCTCTGGGTCTTCCTGTGAAGCACTTGCCTGCCACACAAGGCTTTCGAGCCACGTTGTCTGTATACGCAGTAATGAGCTTGCTGGCTGGGATGTGCACGTGACCTCACACATGCCACACCCATACCCTCACACTCATGTACACTCTTACACACTCAGTCCATTGTTCTCAGGAAAACAGATGGCAAAGAAGGCTTCTTGGATTAGGCTGGGTGGTCCTTCTGGGGGCCCCAGAAATAGGTTTTCAGCCTCAGTTTTAGTTTGTGCAGAAACTTTGACATTTATGTCTTGCCTTCATGTAACTACCCCCCTCCCCGCCAGCCTTTATAATTAAAGAAAACCGCAGTCAAAATAGTTCCCCATTTTCCAAGACATCTGAAAACATCATTGACTGGTTACATCATCTGTCCTACCTTTCTTAGAAGCTTAAAAATAAAAGCTCTGGACCCAAGTCGGAGGTCAGTACCTGACACTTGTCCCTCTGTCTTCTGAGCTAATCTGGTCCCAAGGTTCCAGTTGGCTTTGTTGTTTCCTCTTTGTTGTTAGTTTTCCCTAAGGGACTATTTGGGGCATCCCTGAGAATGCGGCTCAGTCCAGGGCCTCCAATTACTTTCCAGGGAGCAGCAACCATGACAAGAATGCCCTCCCAGGAAGGCACTTCCCTGGAGATCTCTCACATGCTGTGACTCTGTGGGGAGCCCTTTCTCTGCAGCAGGAGGTGAAAACACCTCCCTAAATCACAAATGGAACAGGGACCCAGGAGGAAGGCTTATTGCTAGTGAGGCCAGGCTGGTGATCCAGGGCTGGTGGTTAGGCAAGGACTCCACCTGGCAGAAAGTGAGGCAGCCACCTGCCCAGAGGCAAGGTATCCACATGCCAAGACTCACCTCCCCAACCGCAAGACACATTCTGTCTGTGACCCTCTTCATCTCCAAGGCAGCCCAGCTGGGAGTGGGAGGTACAATTGTCCCCTGGGGTCTAATCTAATGTGGATGGGGCTCAGGCAAAGAGCACATTTTTGTGCAAAGTATGAGAAAGGCCAGCAGATAACTACAATATGTCACCCATAGGCCAGTGGACCCCAGAAGGTGCTGGCACATTTGTGTCCAGGAAGGGACCCTCTCTTTACCCCTGCAGGCCAAGTGGGGAGGGGGATATAGAAGAGATGTAACTCCCAATCTGATGCATCAAATTCATGTTCCCTGAAGTCCAAGAATGAATTCCAAGGAACAGTGGAGGTCAATTCAATAGTGGGAAAGATTTACTGAGACAGAGAGAGAGAAACAGAGAGAGAGAGTGAGAGAGAGGATGCCCTCAAGAGGGGAGTGTGGGTGCTCAAAGGAGTGAGGCACATGAAATTGAAAACTGTGGAATAGGAATGGGAAATAGGAATAGTCCCTGAGAGACAAAAGGGCTTGCAAGTGGCTTGCCATTGAGATCAATTTCCAAAAAATGTTTTATAGGGCAAAGTCATGAGGTGGATACAATGTAGGTGAAACGATAATCTACCAATAACCACTTAGCTAATAATGATCCAATAGTGAAGCAAGGGATGTAGTAGCAAGGGCATATGGATGACATCATTAGCTTGGTTGAGAATCTATAGCTTTAGTCTTATCTTTAGTCTCAGTGTTAGTGGTCTTAGTCTTAGTTTTAGTCTTAGTCTTAGTATTAGTGGGAGGGAGAGGATGGCCCCCCCCAATAGTGAGATGATGGTGTATTTCTATGGAAGACCTAAAAGGGAGGTACAATCACAGTATAATTTCAAGCTTCTGTTTAGCTCTTCAGGAAATATGTAAATCTGGCTACTGTGATTTTAACCTCAAGGTCTTGCCTTCTTCAGATGCCAGTTTTGATGTGTTATCTTCTGCACTGACTCCTTGGAGGGCCTAGCCCTGGCTGACTGCCTATTAATATCTATCTAATTTAGTTGCATACAATAAATAGACAGCGAAGAGAAGCCATGAATGATGGCATAAGAGACAAGCAGACTCCACCAGCCACATCCTCCACCCTCACAGCATTTGCTCACACTCATGCTGAGCCTGGTCCATGAGGGACCTGAGTCAGCATGCTTGGAACATGGCCTCATCCTGATCACATGACACCTACTGGTAGGGAAGTTCCAGCTTGGGCTACTGTTCACATGTCAACATTAGAAACATCTGATCTCCTGACTCTAATGTTGCCATGTCTGGCCCTGAGGGACAGTCTCTGACCCTTTAGAAAGGGGGACCTCCTTTCCAAACACTCTCACCCTGAACTTAACTGACTCAGACCTCAACTGGGACAGGAAGGCTGGGGCATTTGGAACCCCAGTAGGGATGTCAGCTAGAAAGGGACCCATGCATCCCCCAAGTCTAGTGATAAGCAGCTTCCCAGAAACAGACCTTGTGGAGAGACGTGCTGGGGAGCAAAAGAAAGAGGAACCAGCACAGGGCACATTGCTGAAGGGACCAAGGTCATATCCATGCCATCATCCACCTATATCTTGGACTGAGAGGGGATGCTGACATAGTCATGACATAGTCAGAGAGCACTATGGGAACGGGAGACAGGCAAAATCCTGGGCCTTTGCCTGCTACTCATTAAAGCATGATTCATATTTTCTTCTGGGACAGTCAGGGACTTAAAAGCCATCTTGGCTAAAGACTGCTATTCTTAAGTTGGCCCCACAGATGCCCAATGGGTAACTAAAAGCAGAACAAAATTTGATCTTCTTTTTGTAGCCTTTGTTACTGTAAATCTAGAGCCATACCTCTTCTCAGCTCTGCATACAGGAACATCAATCATTTAGAGAATGTCTAGGAGTTGAAAACATAAGGTTAATTAGTCCAAAATTTACATGATCTCATCCTCCCTCAAGACCAAGGACACCAAAATTTACAGACATCCAACTACACTCAGAAGTCTCCAGCCATTGTCCTAAACCTGTGGTTACCTGAATTCCAAGAAGATCAGAGCCTCCCATGATGGAAGCCACCATGAACAATTATTTCTTACAAACAGAACCACCCCTCAAACTATGAGTGCTGCAGACCAGGGTCTGCCAGCTGATCCTTAAAAGCCAGTCTCCCACCTTTGCCGGTAGGTCAGTCTGACCCTTCCCAGAGTACACCCTCTCAGTCACTGGTACTGGAGTGCTTTCCTATTTTTCTTGCTTTCCTTTGTTAAGAGACAGCCTGATCTTTGCCAGCTTCTCAAACTAAAGTCCTTTACCATTTTCTGTTAATTTCTAATTAATGCTTTTCTCTCTAAGTTTGTACTTTGGTTTAAATTTCCATCACTTAGTAGTAAAGCAAAGACTTACGCTGGCAGCAACAAAGATATCCTGCAATGTGAGGACATCCTGTGAATATTTGGGTAGAAGGGGAGCATAGGGCACAGGGTGGTGGCACAGGGGACTTCAGCAGACCAGACAGGCCCAGCCAGGAGACAGCAGCCAGTGCTTGAAAAGGCATTTTTGTTATGGGGTTTTGGGGTGCTAGAGTCTCCTTCTGCAGGTGGTTTCTAGGTTCTTTCTGACCTGAGTAAAGAAATGGTCAAGACAAGTGCAAACGATAGCAAAGTTTTATTAAAGGTAGGAAAAGACATAGGCTCTGTAGAGTAAGTTTGGCCCAACCAAAAGTAGAAAAAGAAAGACACCTTACAGCGTGAGGGCAAGCCATGCACACAAGAGAGAACGCAGTGGCAGAAACTAATTGTGGACTATTGTTATGGTTTGTGTCTAGATGTCCCCCCAAAATCTCATGCAATTTTAGATGGAACTTCTTTGGAGGCGGCTGAATCTAGAATGTATGATTGATTCACGATTCAATGCTAGGATTAAGGATGCTGGGTTTAAAGGTATGTGATTACTAATTCAATTCGATGAATGGTTTGGCACTAATATATAATGACAGAGTCTTATATCTGCCCCCGACTGCCCCCCACACACACTTGTGGCTACTTTCTGCCCACCATGACTGCTCTCCTGTGCCAAGCCACCCTACTTTGGAGCCAACCAATTATGGACTGAAATCTCTACAAACGGTAAGCTAAATAAATGTCTCCTCTTTTAACTTTGGATGTTGGGTATTTTTCTCTGCAATGAGAGAAAAAAGATTAAGACAACTATACTTAGGGGCTGGGATTATAGCTCAGTGGCATAAGTGCTTGCCTGGCAAGCATGAGGTCATGAGTTCAATCTCTGGTACAAAAAAAAAAAAAAAAAAAAGACAACTATACTTTTTGTATCATCCACTCCTCAGGCTGATGTCAGGACCAGGCCATCCTATGGTAAACCAGCTCGAATTCTTAAGAAAAGTCCACATGCAGGGCTTTGGGAACTGTTTCACACAAGTGTCCTGGGATTTTGTAGTTAGATCTTCCTCAGTCAGTTTCACTACGCCTTAATTTCCTGTCTCATTTCTAGAAGGTCACAGAAGTCTGACCAATTCGCCTCCCTTCCTGCAAGTATGTGTGGCAAGCCCTAACTGTCCCACCCCAAGAAGCTTACCAAGCATGGCCATCCTTGAGATACCCCAGGCTGGCCTAACACCCACCCGCTTGTCCCTCTTAGGTGACAGAAGATCTAGGCAGCAGCTCCAGACCAAGGAGTCACCATAGCCGTCCTAGCACCTACCACATTGCCCAACTTCTGTGTGAGACACATTGTCCCCACAGGGGTCTTGCAGCACTCCAAGGCATCCACTCCTCCATGGAGGAGTAGCCAGTAGAAACAGGCTCTCTGACACATCACACAGGTGTAAGTGACCCATGATTTACCTCATTGCCTTGCAAGTCTTGGCTGGACCTCAGGGTTCTTGTGTCAGCAAGATGCTAACTGTATGTGTGCTTGTACACAGGCAGGGGTGGCATGGACTGTGTAAGGTCACTAACACATTTGTCAGATGAGTCAAAAAGCACAGGGGGAAAGGCATTCGTTGAGGACCAAGGATCCAGGCCACATGGAAGGTGGCAGTGGTGCCTCCCACAGTACATAGCCCAAGCAAGAAAGAAGGAAGCTGTCCAAAATCCTCAGGCATCTCCTTGGAAGGGCTTAACTGCACACCACTGTTGGAGAAGACCAGACAGGCCAGTGACCCGAGGACTGCGAGAGGCCATCAGAGCCACCCATCAGCCTCAGGACACACACACAAGCCTTGGAAGTCAGCCAGTTCCTGGGCGCATGACTGTTTAAGTAGTACCCTATGTGGACCCTACAGTTGGGGGTATCTTTCTCCTCCTATTGCACCCCAACTGCAGCTGTCTGTGGAAAAGCACACAGATAAAACCCAACAAGGATCCCCTAAGGTATGCTGGGGTTCAGTAGTGTGAGTGCTGCATTAGCTCAGTCAATTTCCAAATTACCTTCACAGGCAGCAGGTACCCAAGAGTCCTTGACCTGAAGATCCTGTCCTAGAGGGCAGCAGCACAGCACAGCCTGTCACAGTCACACTGTGAGATGGTGAGGTCATGGCACATGGCCCAGTTTAGTCTCTGGCTTTGGTGGGTAGAATTGTGACATTTTTCTCTAAATCAGTACATCCTGTCACAGCCGACTGATCCTGCATTTAAATAGCTGCCTGCTGTGTCTTGGTGCTCAGAGAATAACAGGAAGTGCCCTCAATACCCAGGCTGTTCGCAGGAGGGAAAGAAAAAGGCCTTGCAGAAGAAGATTCCTAAAAATAGTACAGCCCACACCTCCCACAAGCAGCCTGCAGAGAGATGGAAGGAGCTGACGGCTCTTTCATTCTGGATGCAAGAGGGGTAGTGACCACAGACACGGTGTTGATGCTTATGATGCTGAGAGCAATGAAGTGAGCCATGCAGGTGACCTCTGGGGTTAGGAGCACTGGTGCCAGAGCCCAAAAGACAATCCCAGAGGTCTGGGGACCAAACTATCCTAAAAATCTCTTGGGGTCTACTTTCCAAAAACCCACCATATGCCAAGCTCTGTGCTCTCACTCAGTCAGACCCAGTACTGGTCTCACAGCCCCCACCATAGAGGGAGGCTCCAGGTCACAGTCCCCCAATGCAGAAGGGGTCCCCAGGCCATAGCCTCTCAATTCAGGTTGAGTCATTAGGCTATGTCCCTGACTCAAGTGGGGTCCTTGGTACATAGGTGGAGAAACTCAGGCTGGATGAGTAAGTAACCTGTAGTCACTTGGACATTAAATGTCAGGAATTCTCAGGAAAGGACTTAGTAGGATTTTTGCTACAGCTATCCACTGGGCAGGATAAGGACAGAATCCAAGTCCAAGGCCAGACTGAGGAGAGGGCTTAGGAGAACCCATCCAAAAGTTCAGTCAAACTTTGTACATCTTCCAGGATGTTGGGTCAGAGTAAGGACAGCACAACTGAGATTCACTGGAGAGGCCAGGGTGGGTCTGTGGCCTAAGGTTCTATAAGTCATTTTGGCTTTTACCCAGGAAGTGGGCCCTGGCAAGGAAGAGATATTTTAACACTTAACCTGGGCACTATGGGAGAAGCAGACAGCACAGGCAGGACAGACGGGAGTCTGTTGGAGAGAGACATGAGGCGACTCAGGGATGTGCTGGGCCTTGCAAGTAGGAGCTTATTCCCTGTGCAAATGGAAGAGTGGGCTGACTCTGGTGGGGGGAGGGGGAGCTGCCCTTATCAGGGCCCAGGAAGAGCCCCTCTTGGACACATCTGGGCAAGCAACAGCCATTGATTTCCAGAGTTTTGTTGCAGCCTTCACTATTTATTATTGGTTTTGATAGTAGAACAAAACCAGTATATTATGGACATATTTCACACACAGGAATGTTTACTTTCTCTCCTGAGGAGGGAGCAAAACAGGAACCAAGCTACAGAATGGAGCCAAAGAAGTCCTTCAGCGTCATCCAGCAGGGACCACTGAAGTGAGGGGGACTCCACTGGTACCTACAAAGAGTTAGTTAATCCCCATGCTGGGAGCTAAATGCAGCCCCAAGGACTGTGCAGACACCTTCCTGTCCCACTGCCTGGCCTTCCAGCTCTTGGGTAGCAAGTAGGGGGTGCTCTGCAAATCCCCTCACTCCCAATCCTGAGAGCCAGTTCTGTTTCAGTCAGCTGGCCCTGGGCAGCCTGAGCCCTCTGCCAGCCTGCCCACCTCTGTGGCTAAGGATGACCAGATTCAAGCTCCTCTCAGTGGCCACCTTCAGAGACACTGGTTTAAACTGTTTCACCTTGCCTTACCTCTGACTTTGGGCAAGCCTGGAATTCAGTTCCCTCCAAGAAGAAGAGAAGAAATAATATCTGTCATCTCACACACTGCCGTGAGAACTAAGACATAGTCATCAGGGCTGGCACACAGTCAGTACCAATAAGTGCTAGGCTTTTGATTCCCAGGCCAGTGAAAAAGCTACACTTTCCAAAGAAACTGTCCCAGAAAACTAAAGAAGACCAACCACAGAGCACAGGGTTTTCTGTGGTTGTTCCCTTGGCACAATCCCAGCCACCAGCCTGTCTTGCCCCCTCCTCACAGTCTTTGGGCACAGCTCTGATAATCTGCATCTCAATATCTGGCACCATCTGAGCTTTATCCAGGCTTCTGTTGAGCTGATGGTTTTTCTCCTTATTGATTTATAAGAATCAATAAGAAAATTGGTACTTTTTAAATGTTATTTACTGCAAATGCTTCCTCAATTATTCATCTGTCTTTCTGCTTGTGTGTAAAGAGTTTAGTCTTCAAAGTTTATGTGATTGTGCTGCCAGCCTTTCTCTGAGTTTCACATGATACTTAATCATCCCCTATATGAAGAATGTCTATGACCCTCCTGCTTTTTTTCTGGAGGAGTTCAGAATCATTTTATTTTTCTAATTAGCTTGTTGATTTTTCCAGAATTTATCTGGTATAAGAATGAGATTGAGACCCAAATTCAATCAATGAAATTGAAAATGTAATTAGAAACTTACCAACAAAGAAAAGCCCAGGTCCTGATGGATTCACTGCTAAATTCTACAAGAAATTCAAAGAAGACTTAATGCCAACACTCCTCAAACTCTTCAATGAAATTGAAAAGGGAGCAATTCTGCCTAACTCAGTCCTGGAAGCAAGTATTACCCTAATACCAAAACCAGACAAAGACCCAACCAAAAAAGAAAACTACAGGCCAATCTCCCTAATGAACATAGATGCAAAAACTCTCAATAAAACACTGGCAAACAGAATGCAGCAAGTCATCAAGAAGATTATAGACCACAACAAAGTGGGATTCATCCCAGGAATGCAGGGATGGTTCAACATATGTAAATCAATAAATGTAATGCACCATATAAATAGAGCCAAAGATAAGAATCACACAATCATTTCAATAGATGCAGAAAATGCTTTTGGTAAAGTCCAACACTCATTCATGATAAGAACCCTATGGAAAATTGGAATAGGTGGTCTTTACCTCAATCTGATAAAAGCCATCTATGACAAACCAACAGACAGCATCGTATTAAATGGTCAAAAACTGAAAACTTTCAGTCTAAAATCAGGAACAAAACGAGGATGTCCACTATCACCACTCCTATTCAATATAGTGCTGGAAATATTAGCCAGAGCACTTAGATAAGAAGATAAATAAAAGGAATAAGGATAGAAAAAGAAGAAGTTAAATTATCATTATTTGCAGATGACATGATACTCTACATAGAAGACCTCCAAAACTCCATTGAAAGACTTCTAGATGTAATAAACAAGTTCAGTAATGTAGGTGAATACAAAGTCAGTACTCAAAAATCAATTGCATTCTTGTACACAAACAACAAACTCACTGAGAGACAAATAGAAGAAGCCACACCCTTCACAATAGCATCCCAAAAAATGGAATAAATCTAACAAAGGAAGTAAAAGATCTATTCAATGAAAATTACAATACTCTGAAAAAGGAAATTGAAAAGGATCTCAGAAATTGGAAAGACATTCATGGATAGGATGAACAAACATTGTGAAAATGGCCACACTCCCAAAATCGTTATACAGATTTAATGCAATTCCAATCAAAATACCATTAATATACCTCACAAATCTAGAGAAACCATTCTTAAAATCCATAAGGAATCAGAAGAGAACTAGAATAGCAAAGGCAATTGTGGTCAACAAAGGCAAGGAGGGAGGCATCACCATCCCTGACTTGAAATTATACTACAAAGCTACTGTGATAAAATCAGCATGGTACTGGAATAAAAACAGACCTGAAGATCAATGGAATAGATTAGAAGATACAACCACAACCACAAACACACTTAGCCAACTTACCTTGGACAAAGGGGCCAAACATATTCACTAGAAAAAAGATAGCCTCTTTAATAAGTGGCACTGGAAAAACTGGCTTTCCATATGCCAAAAATTAAAACTAGACCCATGCCTATCACCATGCACTAAACTAAAGTCAAAATGGATCAAAGATCTAAATATTAAAACAGAAACACTAAATCTGCTTGAAGACAAAGTAGGTAGAAATCTTCAAGACATAGGCGCAGGCAGAAAATTCATGAATAAAAATCAAACTACATGGGCAATACATCCCAGAATCAATAACTGGGATCTCGTCTTATTAAAAAGTTTTTGCATGTCAAAAGAAATCTCTAACAGGCTGAAAAGAAAACCCACGAATTGGGAAAAATATCTTAGTCAACTGTCCCTCAGACAAAGGACTTCTATCTTGAACATAAAAAAATTTTTTAAAATCAGACCCCCGAAATTCAAAGACCCAGTCCAAAAATGAGCACCTGAGATGAATATACACTTCTCAGCTGAAGAAATATAAATGGCAAATAAATACATGAAAAAATGTTCAGCATCATTGGTCATTAGAGAAATGCAAATTAAAACAACACTGAGATTCCATCTCACTCCAGAATGAATGGCCAGGATCAAGAAAATCACCAATAACAAATGCTGAAGAGGCTCTGGGAACAAAAGGAACTCTTCTGCACTGTTGGTGGAAGTGTAGACTGGTGCAAGCACTATGGAAATCAGTCTGGAGGTTCCTCAAAAAGCTGGGATTGGAAGTCCCATTTGACACAGCTATTCCACTTCTGGACATATTCCCAGAAGAACTGAAAATATCATACCACAATGATATATGTGCACCCGTGTTCAAAGCAACACAATTTGTAATAGCTAAATCTTGAAAACAACCCAAATGCTCAGTGGCTGAGGAATGGATAAAAAAGATGTGGTATCTTTATACAATGGAATACTACTCAGCTATAAAGAAGGATCACATTGAGGGTTTTATAGGTAAATGGATGCAGCTTGAGACCGTACTCATAAGTGAAATAAATCAAACTCACATGTACAAATACCATATTGTCTCCATAGTGTAAGAAACTGAAAGAGTGAATAAGATACAAAATCTTCAGCAAATATTGTGAAAGGGTAAGAAACTGCTCAAAGGAGAAAAAAATAACTCAGGGAAAAGGAGAAAAGAAGGAAGGCAAAAGAAAAAAGATACAAATTTGTACATATATGCTTAAGAAAGCTAAGAGGATTGTGTTACTGGTTCTATTAGTTCTTGAAAAAAACAGTTAATATTCATAGGATTAGATTAATTTTGCATGTTTATATCTGGAAATCTGAGTAACTCTTTTGAAGATAACTATGCAAAATAACAACCTTAGTTATGTTCCTACCACCTTGTTTTGAAAGCCTATATTGTTATTGTTTTGGGCTCTTTGTTATTGTTATTTATTTGTCTCTTTTGTTTCTTGTTTTTCTTGTATTTTGTTTTGTTTTGTTTTTCCCTCTAATACAGAAAGGATAGATGTATATGTATAGGCTTATACATGCCTAGAACTTCTCCTAAAGAGTTTACAAGAATTGATTTTATTACGTGTGATGGTATGAACAGCTATTCTGAAGAAAATGAGACATTATGGTAGTCACTGCTGATTTCCTATCATCTTGTTCTAAAGTTCAATAATGCTTTTATTCTTTATTTTGATTGATTTTAATCTGTTTAGTATTATTTGATTTCAAGATGTGTGAAGATAGGGACAGCTATTTTGAAGAGAACAAGAGACATTATGGTAGCTATTGTTGATTTTCCTATAGCCACTGTTGATTTCCTGTATTCTTGTTTTGAAATCCTGTGTTGTTTGCATTGTTTTGCTCTGATCTGCTTTGTTCTGTTTTGTTTTATTCTCTTTAAAATTAAAAAAAAATTTTAAAAGCATGGGATTGAGTCTAAGTTCCTAAGTTCCCATCCATCAATGTAGACTTCAGGACTCTGTCTCCACAGCAGGGCCACCATAAGTGCCCCAAGTCACTGGCTGGTTTTAGCCCAGTCTGCACTCCAGCCATTGTGCTGGTCAGGGCATGGTGGGACACTTCTAATTTCCTGAGTTATGAAATGCCAATCACCTAATAGGAGTAGTCTATCCTCACATTTGCTGCAGAAGTTTTTGAATTTGTATATATTTGTTTCTCAAAATAAAAGTGAGAACAAACATGCCCATTTCTCAAACACACATATACATGTTTCCATATACTGTACTTACTTGGAATCACACCATATGTATAGATGCACTTAGGAAAAAAGTTTGTAATTAAATTTTCTGCTGAAAAATGAGTATTTCTGTATTTTCTAGTATGCTTTTTCTAAAATCAGATTTTATTGGTACATTTTAGATATACATAATGATCACATTCATTATAGAGAATTTGTACCTGTACATGATATAACTTGATTCTTTATTTTTTTCCCATTCCCCTATCTGGTGTCCTTTTCTAATCTTTCATATCATTTAACATTTTCTTTGGGAACAGCTTTCCTATTTCTTGTTAGATTCATTTCTGGGCATCGTAGCTATGCTGTTATTATAAATGGAGTCATTTTCTCATTTTTATTCTAGCTATGCCTTATTATACAGGAAGTCTGTGGGTTGTCATAATTAATTTTGCACCTGGCCTATGTTATCCTCTTGTTTGGAATAGTGTTCCTGGGGTGTCTGGATTTATAATCACAGCCTCCGGAAATGACAGAAGTTTTCTTCTTCTTTTCTCATGTTTATGTTTCTGATTCCTTCTGTCATCAACTTGCATCAAAATGATACCAAATATCAGTGCTGTGCTTCTGACCCATAGAGAATGACTATACTACTCCCCATCAAGTGGGACCTTGGAAAATGTTCACTTCTTCCAGATTTATTTAGGGTTTTTAATCAAGACTGAATGTTGGATGTGGGAAGCCACCCGCCGTTAGCTGGTTTGCCGCGAGGCCTAGGCTCTGGGGTTCAGCCTAAGCTAGATTACCCCTCCCATCGAGTAAGGCAAGTTGGCGCCCGTTTCCC
>RJWM01039216.1:0-16206 GCA_004363535.1 Dasyprocta punctata | reverse complement strand
GGGCCAAGCAGGGCTGTGCCATCGAAAGGGAAGTTGTCTGGGTTGTAGCACCTTTACTCTTTGGCAGGCCTGTTGTAGGCCCTGCTGGAAGCTTTTCTTCTGGAACAGGTAGGCTTTCCACATCAGTTTTAAATTTACATCGAGTGGCCCAACGATACTTTCGTCTACACTTTGGACAGACAATCAAAGGTTTTGTTGAAGGGACAGAGAGTGGCCATGTTGCCCCTACAGGTCCAGCAGCACAACTCTTGGCAAAATGCCCCCTCCCCCTGCAACAAAAACAAGTAGCTTTGGTTTTTCTCTTTCCTTTAGGCTGTGAATTGATGACCTGAGTAATTATAATTTGTCTCTGACAATTGAGGATTGGAAGTTTAGTAAAGGAGTAGATACGCTGAAAACCCTCTATGTACCCCCTCAGTCATCTGGCTTCCGTTAGCATCAATTGCGAGGGAGATGGAGACCCCAGCTCGACTCCCTGAGGGGTGGAAGTTCCAACCTGTGCCGAAGCAAAATTTGTTTGAGCCGAAAAGGCAGGAGTTGCCGCTTGTGGCTCAGCTGAGGTTATCGGGTGGCTGTCATTCCACCACCTCTTTCCTGCTGGGGACTCGATTCTAAAACAGTGCCTGGAGCCAATTCCACTGTGGTTGTCTCAAGAAGCTTACGATTTTTATTGAGCCTGTCTTATCTGGCTCCACAGAAGGAATGTAAATACTGGGATCAAGCATGTAACAAACAGTTCCTTATACATCGGTGATTCTGTTGAATAAGTTTGTCCCATAGTTAGCTAATAGAATCAATATACTTTTTTTACTTTTCTTTTTTTTTTTTTTTTTTTTTTTTGCAGAGAGGGAAGGAGTTTCTCACAGGCCGGTTTTTAACTGGCCCTAGAGAAGCAGGGAGTTTCAATGCTCCAGGCTTCACACCTGATGAAGCCAACATCAATACGCTCCAGTGATGACTACTGACCTACACCAGTTCACTTCTCCCGCTAGTTGCGCGCCCGTTGAGAAGTGTCCCCTCGCCCTCAGTGTCTTACCCGGTCCGTGTTCTGGCGCCATATGCCGCGACCCACGCGGCTCCTGAGGTTCTTGGGGTGAAGGACCGCGAGAGGATGAGAAAATAAAGACAGAGACAAAGCTGGAGTCAGGCGGAGCCCTGATCCTCCCATTGGGAAGAAAGGAACTGCTCAACCAATGCTGCATGGGGGAAGGATGACGTCAATTTCAGCCCCTCTGCCTAGCAACCCAGGCCTGGATTGTTTAGGAACCTCGTGTTTTTCTGGGCTGTAGCAGCGTTTTCACGGGGTTGATGCAGGTGCTCTTTGTTACTTTCGCAAGATCATGTGTGGGTCATTCTCCAGCTTCAAGGCTCCCAACAACAAAGTGCATTCAAGGCCAGCCTGAACTGCATACTAAGACCCTGTCTCAAAAAATAGGGCCCGGGATTTAGCTCAGTGGTGGAAGTGCCTGCCAGGCAAGTGTGAGGTTGTGAGTTCAATCCCCAGTACCAAAACACAAAAACCAAAATCAGTTATAGCTGGACATGGTAGTGCACACCTAAGATCCCAGCGCTCTGGGAGGCGGATGCAGGAGGACTACAAGTTGGAGCTCAACATGGGCAACTTAACAGACTGCGTGAGACCCTATCTCAAAAAGTGGACAGGGGCCTGGGGATGTAGCTCAGTATATGAAGGGCCTGGGTTCAATTCTCAGTAACCCCCTCCCAGAAAAAGAATCAGTTGTGGTATTGTCTATTAATACTATTTTTTCCTATATATAAGCAACTGTGAATTTTCAAAACTGATGTCCATCAGAAGGAACAGACTTTAGTGGTGGTCCCGGAAAGGCACGGATGGTACTGATCTCGTGGGGCTGTTTGTTCTTGTTCAGTTAGGCATCCAGGTACATTTTAATCAATTAAACACTCCTGTCTCCCCAGGGCCAGGACATACCCAGATACATTATTAGCACTGTCAATTACAGTTCCAAAAGGGAAACCTAAATTCAGAGGAAAAGGATACACACAACAAACACTGCTCATTTACTCAGGAAGTGGTTTTCTATG
Organism: Dasyprocta punctata; assembly: GCA_004363535.1. Classification (NCBI taxonomy): domain Eukaryota; kingdom Metazoa; phylum Chordata; class Mammalia; order Rodentia; family Dasyproctidae; genus Dasyprocta; species Dasyprocta punctata. The sequence goes on along the minus strand of RJWM01039216.1, from coordinate 14,142 downwards.
TTCCATGTAGAATAAAAATATTTAAGTAACTCAAGTTTGTACCTTAATAATCTTTGCATGATCATCACAGAAAGGTTTTGTTTTCCCGTGCGAAGGGATCATCCTATCTTAGGAAGATTTTCAAGGTGACTTTCAGAGGCAAATAAAACTTCTGCATATGAAGCAACATTGATCCACATCTCCCTCACAGTATTTGAGCAATCTCTTTGGATGCTGTTTCTCCCTCTGCTACACAACCTACATCCTCACTCTGTCCCCCAGCTACCTGCCTGTGTCTTGCTCAAACGTCACTTTCCTAAGATGTCCTCCTTTATAGCCAGCTTCCTACAATACTGACTGCTCCGTCCTTGTGCTACATCTCTCTCCGCAATTAGAACTCCACTGTAACTGAAACTTTAATGAGTATATATTATGTATCACATTCTTTCCTGTTATCTTTTATTTTGTACTTTGTTTACATATTGGGTTTCTCATATATTTTGTACTTTGTTTACATATTGGGTTTCTCATATAAGAGAAACCATGTGGTATTTAAGCTTTGCGTCTGATTTACTTAATCTTATGGTCTCAATGTGCACCTATTTTTTTTTTTTTTTTTTTTGCGGCAGCTTCACGCCTGCCAGACAGGCGCTTAAGCCACTGAGCCAAACTCCCAGCCCTAGTTTTTTGAGGCCGGGTCGCACTATGTAGCTCAGGCCGGCCTTGCATTCGCGTTGTAGCCCAGGCGGGCCTCGAACTCACAACGCTCCACCTACCTCAGCCTCCCGAGTGCTGGGATTAAAGGTGTGCGCCACCACGCCCGGTAATGTGCACTTATTTTCCTACAAATAGGTTTCATCCTTCATTATGGTAGTGCAGTACTCCATTATGTGTAAACACATTTTATCTATTCATCTGGATTGGGTTTTTTTTCTTTTTGAGACAGGATCTCACTATGCAGTTCAGGCTGGCCTTGAGCTCACTTTGTAGCCCAGGCTGGTCTTGAACTCACAACGCTCCTCCCTCAGCCCCCCCCCAGTACTGGGATTACAGGTGTGCACCACCTTGCCCATCTCCATTCATCTGCTAATGGACATTCAGGCTGCTTCCAAGACTTAGCTATTATAGTGTTCCAATCTTATACGTTTTTTGTGGTTTTTCCCTTTCCTACATTCCAGCAGACTCTGGTGTATAACAGTTCAACTTTTTCCTTGATTTATTCAATTAGGTATACTCCGCCCATTTTACTTACTTTTTCATGGTGAGGATAAAACCCAGGGCCTTAAGCCGGGCGTGGTGGCGCATGCCTTTAATCCCAGTACTCGGGAGGCTGAGGTAGGCGGAACGTTGTGAGTTCAAGGCCGGCTTGGGCTACAACGCGAGCACAAGGCCGACCTGAGCTACATAGTGCGACCCTGACTCAAAAAAGTAGGGCCAGGAGTTTGGCTCAGTGGCTTAAGTGCCTGTCTGGCAGGCGCGAGGTTGTGAGTTTGATCCCCAGTGCCGCAAAAAAAAAAAAAAAAAAAAGCCCAGGGCCTTACGACGTCCTAAGCAGCTGCTTTTCTACTGAACTCTACTCTCGGCCCCGCGCCCAAGTTTACATTTAGGAAGTCTGTTGTTAAACAGTAAGAGATGGCATTTCTTTGCTAGATGCACTGAGAAACCTGGTATCAGAACACTGTTCTGATCCCCGTTTCTATGGCAAAACAGCAAAGCTAACCCCAAGGCCAGCTTCTCAGTGCTGTGACAACAGCTGCGCCCGTCTCTGCAAGGGAATCTGAGCAGCAGCCAAGGGCATAAGGCCCCTGCCCCACGTGTCACTGAGGCGTCTGCTGGAAGGAAGGGACCCCTGCAGGGCAGACTCCAGACCTGAGAAAAAGGAGCACTACATCTCCAGGGGCACCGGAGCCTCCAGGGTTCCGCAGGCACCACAGTCGTCCTCTTCAGGAAATAAGGTCTAAGCAGCTGGGTTACTGAAGAGCAGTGTGGCCGCAACGGATCAGAGATGCTCCCTGTCTAAGCGACCCGGTATCCATCCCAAGGGAGAAAGCCTGAGCCGTCTCCCTGTCTCGCTGTGGAACCAGGACTGAGAAAGATGAGGGATCAGTTACAGGTAACCCTTCCTTCTTTTCCATTGCATTTGATAAGGAAGCCTCTATCTTTAACCGCCTAATATATGCATATCCCATTTAACCAGACTAGGTGGGCTGAGCTAAGAAATTTTAAATAACTGTCCCTTAAGGTTCAATCAGAGACCGTCTGAAACAGGAGTAGGAATCTCTGTTCTCTGGCAAAGACTAGCAGAGATGTGATAAGATTTACCCTAGTCAGCACAAAATGAGAAAAACAAGGACTCTGTGAATTTGAGCTAGTTTTATTCATTTTTCGGCATTAAATACATTTTAAGAAATTACTTGATAACTGGAGCTCTTGGTTATGTGAAAATAAGGACCAATGAAGGGAGCCTGGGTTCTTCAAAAGGTAGAAAAAAGCCAGGCATGGTGGCACATGCCTGTAATCCCAGCACTCTGGAGGCTGAGGCAGGGGACTGCTGCAAGTTCAAGGCCAGCCTGGGCTACAAAGTGAGTTCAAGGCCAGCCTGAACTGCATAGTGAAACTCTGTCTCAAAAAGGAAAAAAATACATAAAGGTGGTAGAAAAAAAAAGTCCCCTATTCTAGGCACGAACTGCCTCTGGGCTTTCACATACTGAACTACAATTGTAACTGGTTCAATCCACCGTTAATTTAGTTGTGAACTGCAATCATAAATGTTTCCTGACTTCTGTGCTAGCAGCATCGTTTGAGATATAGTACAATGTATTATACTACAATGGTAAAACCAAACTTATTTCCCGGAAGATGTAAGAGCTCTGCTTAAGGAACATGGATCCACTAAAGATGAAGTCAGAGTATCAAAGATACTTATTTTAAATATTTTGTTTACAACATACGCATAAATAACAAATGCTAATGTTAAGAAATTTGTAGGCTGTTTAATACTGACAGGCTTTGTCTCAAGAATTTATTCTTACATACACAGGACAGGTTAGTGAGAAAGGAAATTCCTAGTTATCATGAAATTTGTATACATTTTCTAAAAGACCTGATCAATCTTTAACATGAAGTATTTCATTTAAAATAGGTAAATGAAAAAAATTTTCTTGCAGTTCTGAAGGCTGAACTCAGGGACTGATATATGCTTTTTCAAAACTGTATTTTGAGATAGGTTCTCATTAAGTTGCTCAAGCTACCCTCGAACTTGTGATCCTCCTGCCTCAGCTTCCTGAGTAGTTGGGATTATAGGTGTGTACCACCTTGCCCAGTTTTCAGTGACTTCTTAATAAACTGGCAATGTCTTTTAATGTTCTGAATGCCTACAAAAATCTTATCATTAAGCATTATTTTACCAAAAGGAATTTTGAGTTCTATTTTTTTCTCTAACAGTTTTTATTAGTCTTTTTTAGATGCTTCAAAAAAAACATAACTAATGGAAAAACCGAAATTTCTCCAACAGAAAAATCTGGAAAACCGATTACTGTATTTCTAATACATTCTTTCACAGTATTTCAAAAGCAACTCTCAGTTTAAACCAGTACCTTTAAAGAGAAATTGTAAAAAGTTTAATTTCAAGAGTTTGTATAGAGAATGCAGACCACATACCATGTTTCATGAACACAAAGAAGACAAAGACAGTGACAGTAGCTATTGTGAAAGGTGAAAATATTAGGTAAGCTTTTAAAAGGCTACTTTCTGCATCTGTATAAATAATCTGAGGCTTCTGTACCAATGTTATTTATGGAGTCTCCATAATTAAGTTATCATTCACTTTTAAGCCCCAACGTGAGAAGTGGTAGGTGAGTATCTGTAGGAATATAATTTATTGTCTGCTCCTCCACTCAGAAGTAGCTGTGCAGAGAGAAAAATATAGAAAACATAATTATTTCATGTAATAGCCAAACCTAAGTAAATACTGATGATAACAAAAGGAATTATAGGTGAGCAGGTAACTAGCATTGAAAATCAGTACTAAAGGGACAAATTCCCAGTAAGTTTCACTTTTTTTTTTTTTTTTTTTGGTACTGGAAATTGAACTCAAGGCCGTGGCCTGCCACGCAGGCACTTGGCCTCTCAGCTGTACCACAGCCCCAAGTCTCATTTCTATCAGGCGGAGCAGCCCTGTCCCAAAGCTGCAGTCAGCTGAGGATGCAGTTCACGGGAAGGCACATGCTCAGTACCTGAATCCCTGGATTCAAACCCAGCACTAAAACACAACAAGCAAAACTCACAAATGAAAATGCTCCAGAACTCAAGGCCAGTCTGAACTGCATGGTGAGACCTTATCTCAAAAAATAGGGCCGGACCCCAGAAAGAATGGTTAGTATTAAGAAGTCAACCAACAACAAATGCTGGAGGGGCTGTGGACAAAAAGGAACACTTCTCCACTGCTGGTGGGAATGCAGGCTGGTGCAACCACTGTGGAAGTCAGTGTGGAGATTCCTCAAGAAGCTAGGATTGGAGGTCCCATTTGACCCAACTATTCCCCTTCTGGGTGTCTTCCCCAAGAATTAAAAACATCCTACCACAGCGACATATGTCACCAATGTTTACAACTGTCCAGTTCATAATAGCCAGATTTTGCAAACAACCTAAATGCCCCCCGACTGAGGAATGGACAAAAAAGATGTGGTATTTCTATATACTGGAATACTACTCAGCTATAAGGAATGATAAACTAGACATTTTCACTCTTAATGGATGAGTATTGAAAATATACTTGTCAGTGCACTAAACAGATCACACATATGTAACCACTGCATTGTCCCACTTGTGTGACAAACTGAAAGAAAATCTATGTATATAAAAAACTAGTTAAGACAGTTGAAGAAAAATAATTTTGAGTGAAAAGTAGTTTTCACAGGGTCATTTTCAGATTTCATTTTTAATGCAAAATGTTTATTTGAAAATAATAGAGCAAGCCGGGCATGGTGGTGCACGCCTTTAATCCCAGCACTAGGGAGGCTGAGGTAGGAGGAGCGTTGTGAGTTCGATGCTGGCTTGGGCTACAATGTAAGCATAAGGCCGGCCTGAGCTACATAGTGCGACCCTGCCTCAAAAAACTAGGGCTGCAAGTTTGGCTCAGTGGCTTAAGCACCTGTCTGGCAGGGGTGAGGTTGTGAGTTCAATCCCTGGTGCCACAAAAAAAAAAAAAAAACATTGAGCAATCATAAGAAAAAAGATAGTCATACAGCTGGTTTCGCTTGATTCACTGAGGGGAAAGTTTTATGCTAATAATTTTCTGGACAATGTTTCATGTCTATATCTTCCATCCTAAACAACTGCTGTGAATATAACAATATGCAATGTGGTAATTATTGTTACTCTCCTATTGGCTGGCTGTGAAATTGTTCTGCTTTGGTTTCTTACTTTTCTTGTTTAAAAAAAAAAAAAGAAAAAAGAAAAGAAAAGAAAATGCTCTAAAATCCAAAACCTTCTGAGGGCCCAATGAGGCCAGAAATGGAAAATGATACACAAGGCCCCATGAGACGGGTTACTATCACAATGTAGGAACACTAAAAACACTGTATAAAATCTCCCTCAAGTTATGCATATAGTGTGAATATAAAAAGAAGAAAATATGCATATGTATCAATTCCCCAAGATGGATATAGTTGCTATATATTGCAAATACATACTAATAAAAACTTGTTTTTTTTGTACTGGGAATTGAACCCAGGACCTGGTGCTTGCCAGGTAGGCACTGTGCCGCTGAGCTGTATCACTGGCCCAATAAAAACATTTTAAAAAATAATTTCATGTTTAGACTTGTGCTCTATCTCCAAGACATTTCATATATGTGCAAACATTCAAAAATCTGAAAAAGATCTAAAATGTTTTTGCTCCCAAGATTTTCAGGTAAGGGACACTCAATCTGTATTATACAATACATTAAAACACAAATAAAAGTGATCATTCGAATTCGGCTGAGGCACAGCAGGTCATCAAGCTTTCTATGAAGCATTTGCTAAGATATGTAATAAAATAGTTGGCAAGGAATAAAGTTTCACCTAAGAAAATCAAGTTTTTTTTCTTTGTGGCACCAGGAATCGAACTCACAACCTCACACCTGCCAGGGCAGGCGCTTAAGCCACTGAGCCAAATTCCCGGCCCTAATTTTTTTTAAGACAGGGTCGCACCATGGAGCTCAGAGCAGCCTTGCACTCGCGTTGTAGCCCAAGCTGGTCTCGAACTCACAACGCTCCTGCTACCTCAGCCTCCTGAGTGCTGGGATTAAAGGCGTGCGCCACCACGCCCGGCTGAAAATCAAGTTTTTAAAGGACAGTGTGTTATTTGTAGACAGTGTACACTGTAAATTATTCAAGTGGCCCAAGAACTTGTACGTGGAAAGAGTTCTTAGGCAGTAAGAGCTTACCGATAAGCCGGGCCTGAGTGCTGGGATTAAAGGCATGCGCCACCACGCCCGGCTTAGTTTATGGACTTAAAATGTTTAAAACATTCTGAAGAAAAGACTGCTTACTGCTCCTATTATTAGAGAATAGATTTGTTTCTTCTTTGAAAAAGGTGAGGTTTTATTGTAGAATTAAAAAAATTAGATTATCTTGAAACTAATTCCTTTATAAACACAAATACCAGATTTATTTGAATAATATATCTGACTTTCTACCAAATAACTCAAAAGATTCTTACCCCTGTGTCTGTCCAGTCCACACTTAGAACTTTGTCTTCATGAGCAGCCAGATCATAGAGAGGAGCTTTACAACTAAAAGATGAAAATGTCGACATATTACTTGCATTCAGTGTTAAACGTCTGAACCACCAGTTACTCTTCTGAAGCTCCCTCCCCAGTCACCATTTCGTCTGCACATTCTGACGACTCCCACCTCACCTGTGTCTTCCTGTGTCACTCACAGGCTACAAATATATACAGGAAAAATGTTCAGTGTAAAAATTTATTCACAATTAGGCCTATTTTCATGCCTTCCTCTCCTTTACACCCAAAGCACAGCTTCATGTACCCTCTACTCAGTCATACACATGACAACTCCTAAACTTGTATTCTCAGCCCAAACTTCTCCTGAGCTTGATACGCACATCCAAGTGCTTTACAGCTAAATGGAGGGTGGGTGTGGAGGTGCACATCTGTAATCCTAGCACTTGGGAGGCTGAGGCAGGATGATCATCATGAGCTTGAGGTCACCCTGGGCTACGTGGTGAGTCCAAGGCCAACTTGAACTACATTAAACCCTGTCTCAAAAAAAAAAAAAATAAAATAAAAAAAATAAATAAAAAAGAGAGAGAGAGAGAGAGAGAGAGAAAAAACCCAAACAAACAAAAAAACCCCAGTTATATGGGCACTACAGATTAGATTTGGATGTTAAATCAAAGCTCTTGATTTAATTTTACAAACCTGTTTATCTACTCTTTTCCACCACAGTAAGTGGCATCACCAATTACCTAAATGCTCAGCCATAAAGCGTGGACATGACCCTTCACCCCAGTCACCATATTTAACACTCAGGAATAACACCTGCCACTCATTTCTCATGCCATCACATCTGTATCCAGAATTCCAACAGCCTTTCTGCTTCTGCTCTTCTTCCTGCTGAAAACCCTGGAAAGCCTTCCCGTCACACTTAGAATAAAACCCAAACTCATCACCGTGGTCATCATGTGTGACTACTACCTGCCTCACGTCCTGCCATGTTCTCCCTCACTGACTCTATCTAAACAGTAGCCTTCTTGCTATTTTGAAACTATGCCAAAATTATTCCCACTTTATCTGTTGTTCCCTGTCATGGTACGTGTGTGGCTTATACCTTCACATTATATAATTCACTACTAAAATATTTTCAAAGACAGATCTTCCCCAAAAAAGTATCCCTTTACCTTGTTTTACTTTCTTCATAAGTACATGTTACTATTATCAGGAACTATATATTGCTATATAAAAATGTCAATTAAAATGTATACACCTTCTAAATATCAATGTTGTGTATGATAAGGTAGTATAAGGCTGTCAAAAGCCATATTTAAGGACAACAACAACAGCAGCAATACACGAACCAGTACATTAACACAGCTCCTACTTGTAATGGAATATATTAATTTGAGTACACATTTTATTTGGGCATTCTATATATGCACATCACAGCACTAAACTTGTGAGTAAGGAAGGTTCCTTTAATATCTTTAAAAATATTTTTAAATTTTAATCTCCTATTAATATATAATTTATATGAAAGTCAGGATAATTTTTCCAAAGTCTATTTTTCTCCTGTTTTATAAGAAAGTCAGAAAGATGGATTTTATAAAATATAGGCTTTTAAATTTTGTTTTCTTTATAAAAGATAACATAACATGGAATTAGGTTTTTTCAGGATGCTACAAACAACAGTACCCTTTGATCCTGCCTTTTTCTGAATAACCGTACTTATCAAGTATAATCAAACTTTCTTTACCCATCTGAGTTTGAATAATCATTTCAGCATTCTTTTTTTCTGGTGCACAGCAATAACTGCTATCTTTGTTTTATAGAGTATAATTAGAATTTACCTTCTTGTATCCCACAGCTTCACAATGTTATCTAAAGAGCCTGAAATCAGCTGTTGTTCATGTGTTGGAGACCACTTTACTGATGTAACCCAGCCTGTATGTGAGGTTAGAGACAGCGACACCAAAGAACCATCTGAACAAAGCAAAACAGGTAAGTTTTAAATTGAGAAAAGTAATCAGAACAAACCCAAAAAGTATTTGTAGAAAAATTCTTTTACATCTCTCAGTTGATTACACAACTCACCTTTAGTTCGGGGATCCCACAGTCTGATGTGCCTATCAGTGCTGCCAGACGCTAAACGTTTACAGAGTGGAGAATAGGAAATACAATTAAACACTTTATTACCTGTCTGAAAGAGAAAAGGAAGTAACATTTAACCCCAGAGAGCTAAAAGCAGCCATTTTCATAAGTTTATCACTTAAAAGACCAAAGGTAACAGGGCCATGGCAATCAAGTCTTACCAAAGTTGATTTAAGACTGCCAGACTCAACATCCCACACTCGAATTGTGTGGTCCCAAGATGCACTGCAGATTTCTTCTGCATCTGACCACAGGACTGAGGAAATTGCTTCCGTGTGGCCTGAGAGGGTCACCATAGGGGTCTAGAAATAAAAGAAAGCATTTTCATTTCAAAGTAATTAAAACAATAATAGTAGTTACTAACTTCTAAAGTCCGTATGTCAGATGTTTTGCCAAGTTTTTTTTTTTTTTTTTGAGGCACCAGGGATCGAACTCACAGCCTCGCACCTGCCAGACAAGCACTTAAGCTGTTGAGCCAAACTCGCAGCCCTAGTTTTTTAAGGCAGGGTCGCATTATGTAGCTCAGGCCAGCCTTGCGCTCAGGTTGTAGCCCAAGCCGGCCTCGAACTCACAACGCTCCTCCTACCTCAGTCTTCCGAGTCCTGGGATTAAAGGCGTGAGCCACCGCGCCCAGTTTGCCAAGTGTTTTTGTTTCGATATCGTGCCTTCTTTCTGCATTACAACAATCCTTCAAGATGATACACATGAAGCCGAGAAAGAAATCTTGCTCCAAAGATGCCTTATTCCAAAGTGTCCAGTCTTTCCACTACATTCTGATGCTTCCTTATCTCTTCTAGTTTTCATCTTGAGGAGTACTAAGGTTCACACTAACTCTCCCAGTGGTCAGAAGGTTAACACTGACCAGCCCGCAGATGACCTCACGCTGACTCTTCTTGCTTGTCATTCCCAGAACAACTGTAGGATGCACTGGGAATGCAGCATCCTGAGACAGGAAGGCCTGACCAGAACAGCCTGGCTCATTCCAGGCCCCTAGAGAGACAGGATGTCCTTGACAGTGTTACCCAGTGAGTCCCAAGACCCAGGGGTATGAATCCAAGGGCTGACTGCTTTTCGGAAACCTCCTGCTGTCATGCCAGGTGGGCACACACCAACTTACAACGGAACCTAGGCCTCTGTGGCTCTTAGAGCTCCTCCGTAGTGATGATTCTGTTTCCTGTAACTTGTCCTATGTTAATGGATGCAGTCAGACTCCCTTTCCTGACAGCTGGCAGTTTGGTATTTACTATCCTCCATGCAGTGGGAGTCCTCCCTTGGGATCGGTTACTGATGAATCTGTTCCTGAGCAGAAAGTTACCCAGTTAAACAGATCTAGGTTTGAGTCAAGGTGCTGCCAACTGCTCTAAGACTCTTCCAGGTAAATTGATCTCAATATGCTATTCTCATCATCCCATTTCCTCAGCATCTTTGAGCCCTATTATTTAATTAATTTATTTTTTGATACAGGGTCTTGCCATGTAGCTCAGGATGGCCTTGAATTTGCTATCTGGCCCAGGCTGGCCTCAAATTCATGGCAATCCTCCTGACTCAGCCTCCAAAGTGCTGGGATTACAGGTATGCACCACCATGCCTAGATATTTAATCTTTAAATAATGTCAACAGTTCATTTATTAAATATTCCAGAATCTCTAACATCTTTCTCAAATTAAAAGCCCCAAACTGGGTACAGTGCTTGTCTTCACTATATGAGGAACATGTAACAGAGAGGTTAAGAATTCCAGAACGGGAGACTTTTATAACTGTTACATTTAATTTCCTTAAAGATAGCTCATCTGCAATGGGGGGAGGCATTATGCTAGATTAGGGAGTAAACTCTTTCAGTAAAGAGCCAACAAGTAAATCCTTCAGCCTCTGCAGGCCACATGCAGTTTCTCTAGCATATTCTTGTTTGTTTTACAATCCCTTAACAATGGAAATGCATTGTTAACTCTCTACGGTATAAAAATAAATCACAGCCAAATGGCTGGTAAAAGAAAGATAATCAGAGGCCTCTAGGGTAGAAAACTACAAGGTAGAAACAACAGGAAAACATCTATGAATAAGCTATCTTGTTCTTAGGTTCACACAAAAACCTGAACATCATTTTGATAGCAATTTTATTCGTAACTGTCAAACTGTAAACAACCCAGGCATTCTTCAACTTGTGAATGAATGAGCCAACTGTGGTATATCCATACTCTAGGATCCGATCCTACTCAGCACCCAACAGGGACCAGCAACTGGTAGCCTCAACTTGTGAATGAATGAAGCAACAACAAGGATGAAGCTCACACACTTTATGGCAAGTGAAAAGGCTGATGTGAAGAACTGTACACTGTGTCATTCCACATAAAGGACAGTCTGGAAAAAGATACTTTACAGGAACAGAGAACAGATCAATGGTTATAAGGAAACATGTGAGAGGTAGTGCTCACTACAAAGTGGAAACCTGTTCTGGGGGCAATGCACTGTTCTGTATCTTGTTTGTTATAGTAGTTACACAGTTTGGAGTTTATCAAGACTCAAGATCCATACTTCAAAAAAAAGAATTTTCCTCCATGAAAAAGCCAACCCTGGCGTTGTTACTATAAACAAACTGAAGTGGATTAGTACTTTAGGGGGAAAAAAGCAATTTTGAGTGTAACAGGAATAAATCCTAATGTATATTAACACATGAAGCAAATGACAGGTAAATTACCTGGCAACATGACTCATGTTAGTACAAGTCAGGTAGTATAAAGGAATGCAGAAAGAAAGGCACTTGATTACATGTCTTATCTCCTTGTCCTGTTATCTTTCTAAAGTCCACATTTTTCTGTTGTTTCTAATAATGGCAACGTTTTCACTGTAATTAACACTTCAAGGGTTTCTGGCATGATTTCAACTAATAATAAAGGAACGCATGAGTTTAAGCTCCATAAAAACAAAATGACAAAATGAAGGTACTAATATTTCTCTCAAATAAAATAAACAATGGATGCAAGTTTATGGAAGTACATCTCTAAAAATAAAAGGTATCGGGCTGGGGATTTAGCTCAGTGGCCTAAGTGCCTGCCTGGTAGGCGCAAGACTATGAGTTCAATCCCTGGTACCAAAAAAAAAAAAAAAGGTATCAGCAAGGTACTAAATAGAAGAAAACACTCTCTCTCTGCAGATACCTAGCGAAGAATTTGAATCCAGAATACACAAAGAACTCCTGAAAGTCAGTAAAAACATAGGCAACATACTTTTTTTTTTTTTTTTTGCGGCACCAGGAGTTGAACTCACAACCTCGCGCCTGCCAGACAGGCGCTTAAGTCACTGAGCCAAACTCCTGGCCCTGGTTTTTCGAGGCAGGGTTGCACTGTGTAGCTCAGGCTGGCCTTGCGCTTGAGTTGTAGCCCAAGATGGCCTCGAACTCACAACACTCCTCCTACCTCAGCCTCCCGAGTGCTGGGATTAAAGGTGTGCGACACCACGCCTGGCTTAGGCAACATACTTTTTAAAAATAGACTAAAGCTGTGCACACTGGCACATGCTTATAAGCCCAGCAACTTGGGAGATCAGGCAAAAGGATTGCAAATTCAAGGCCAGCCCATGTCTCAAAATAAAAAAATAAAAAGGGCTGGGGGTAAGTAGCTCAGTGGTGAAGTACCTCCAGGTACTATCCTCAGTACTCAGAGAGGAAAAAAAAAGGAACAGGCATTTCAAAACTGAGTATCAGAAATCTGGGCTCAAGTTAAATTTATCACTGCAAACAGATAAAATGATACACTTTTTAAAAAGTAAGTTAATGTGTTGCCAGACATAGTAAAGCAGGCTACACTTAGGGAAAAGAATCAGTTGAGCTCAGAAATTCAAGCCCAGCCTGGCAAATCAGCATCTTAGTGAGACTTTATGTAATACTCTGACATATTGTAAAATGAAGTGAAAACAGATATAATCCATTTTGGAGAATTTTTATCTCTGTGTAACATTCAGAAAGCAAGCTGGGCACAGTGGAACATATGCCTGAAATCCCAGCTACTCCGGAAGGTAAGGCAGGAGGGTTGCAAGTCTGAAACCATCCTGGGTAACTCAGCGTAACCATGTCTCAAAATTAAACTTGAAAACAGGACTGAGGATGTACTTACTTGTTTAGCATGGGTTCAATCTCCAGTACCACTTAAAAAACAAAACAAAACAAAACAAAAAACCAAGTATGTGTATGCTGTGTGACCCAGCAATTTTTCTTTTGTATTTCTACATATGCAGAATGACTGCAAATATAATCCAAAAAGACAAGAAAGAACTATTTCAGTAGATTTATTCACATCAGTCAAAAACTAGAAACCTAAATATCCATCAGAAAAAGAATGAAAATATTTTAGTATATTCATGCAAAGGAATGCTACATATTAATGAAAAGAACTGCTATATTACATGTAGCAATATGAATCAATCTCATAGATATATGAAAAATAGAAACAGGTGAAATTAATCCAAGGTAGTATAAATCAGAGGATTTAATTAAAAAGAAAACTTAGCCGGGCATGGTGGTACAGACCTTTAATCCCAGTACTTAAGAGGCTGAGGTAGGAGGAGTGTTGTGAGTTCGAGGCCAGCCTGGGCTACAAGGTGAACACAAGGTCGACCTGAGCTACAAAGTGTGAGCCTGTCTCAAAAAACTAGGGCTGGGAATTTGGCTCACTGGCTTAAGCGCCTGTCTGGCAGGCGTGAGGTTGTGAGTTTGATGCCCTGTGCCACAAAAAATAAATAAAGAAAAAGAAAAAGAAAACTTACCTTTTCAGCAAAGAATTACTGTAACTCAAGAAATCTTTTTGTACTCAGATACATTCTTTAGAGACCTGATCAGAGATATGCGTGGATATACATGACCACTGGTGTACATAATATTTAACTGTAACGTACTGCCAGCTTTAACATATCCTACCAAAGTAAGGAAACTGAGTACCCATCAAGTCTTTTGTCTTGCAGGTTAGCAGTCTATGTTTAGATGTATTAAAAAATATAAATCACTATTTTCAGTTGGAAGCAGCAAGTGCTATTGTCTATTGCATCCTATGTGAGTCTGATGAATCATTTACTATACTTTAATTCTCACTTTACCAATTTTTATCTTACTGGTAACTACAAGAACTAATACACAAACATTGCTTGATTACTGCTCATTTATTACAAACATTAGAAAACAAATGGAAGATAGCCGGGCGTGGTGGCGCACGCCTTTAATCCCAGCACTCGGCAGGCTGAGGTAGGAGAAGCGTTGTGAGTTCGAGGCCGGCTTGGGCTACAACACGAGCGCAAGGCTGACC
>RJWM01039215.1:0-16253 GCA_004363535.1 Dasyprocta punctata | reverse complement strand
TGCCTGCTAGGCAAGTGCTCTACCACTTACAGCTCCACACTTACTTTTTTGTCAAGACACAGTATAAGAGTAAGTCATAAATAAGCAGACATGTGGAAGGTATCTGGCCCAATCAGGTAAGCAGCTGGCACCAAACTCCTTTTAAAATCCCATTAATTGCATCCTCCTGTCCTCACCCTTAGGTGAGCCGCTCCATACACACCTTTTGCAGAAAAATCTCAAAAACATGAACTCCCTCCTGACCCCACCACCCAGCACGCTCCTCGGCTCCAGCCTATTTTCATGCCTTCACCGCTGGGCCTGGGGCACTGATTCTTAATACCTCCTGTCCTCTTACCTGGTTGAGAAGTGACCCATCTTCCTCTGCATGGCAAAAAGCTGAAGTGCAGGCTGAAACCAAAATAAATAATCAAATAGGATAATTGGAAATACTCGGGGTACACTGAGGGTCAAATCAGAATAAAAACTCAAAGGAACTCTAATGTCTAGAGTGTTTTCTGTTCCATTGATGACTGTGAAGATTTTTCTTAAAGCCCAGGGCCTAGTAATGATTGTCGAAGGCATTCTGCTGTTGTACAGATGTGGCTTGTTTAAGAATTTCAAACCAGCACCCTGCATCCCACAGTTTGATTTCCTGCATCCTGACAGCTTCACAAACCAACACGGAGAAGGAATGCCTGCCCTGAGCCATGCGTAAATAAGACTTCCACCCTCACAGACTCTTTTGCAGGCTGAATGCAGAAACTGCCAAGTCCACCCCGCAGAGCCATGACAAAAGATTTAGCTCTGCATCCTGTCTCACACCCAGGTAGATTTCTGGGCTAATTTCACTTTTCCACTTTCCAGGGTTTCAGATGCATCTGCTGGGGAATCACAATGACAGATTTATGCATTTAGATCAGAAAGTGCATTTAGACCAGAGAGCCAATGGAGAAGGAAATAGTTTCTTTCTCTCCAGGGGATTAGCAGAGGCATGTCGAACAATCAGCTGTAACTCTTTTTCACACCTGGGACACATTTTAATCAGAACTTAATGTGCCCCTTTCTCAAATGGATGGTCTACGCTCTCTGTGGTGTTGTCTATCTTGGATACTTGTGACCTGGAGCACTGAGAACTTATTCCAGTCACGTTTTACTTACTGAACTCTCTTCAGCTGTAAGTAAAGCATTTGATTTCTGCTACCTTTGTTTTCCCATAAAAGAGATTTTAAAAAAATTATCCATGAAATTTCAACTTGTTTTAAGATAAATAGCTAGTTTTCATTCTTTATCTCTTTTTCTCCCCAGCTATTTGCTGTTTTTTTGCCCTCTTTGATTTCTGGAGGCTTGTAAAAATTCATTGTTTCCCAAGTTTACAGATGAGAAGAGAGATTTCCAAAGAGCAAAGTAGATACTGGTTGAGGTAGAGCCGGTAATCCATGTTGTTAGCCTTTGGCTTGATCAATTTACTTACTCTAAGTAGGTGACTAGTTAATACACAGGAGGCTGTGCATCATAGTTGCTGTATTCTGAGGAAAAAAGGTGCTCTCCAGACTCCAAAAATCAGGTGCCAACTGACTTGTTTGAAATCTGAGCTCCTGTTTGGGATGGAGAGTCTAATTGGATCTCCCTACTAACTAAAATATTCAGTACTGGTACACTGACTATTAATTTCTAACTTGCAGGCTTCCTGGACAATAGATGGAAAGGATAGCAGGGGCTGGTTTTTGTGTATCTTCAGTGGATTAGAGAGATCAGAGGGTGTCTAAGACATCCCAAGCCAGGTCCCAAGTCAGGTACCCTCATTCCCATGCAGTAAACAACCTAGGAGGTCTTGTTCTTTCTCTCCAACTGTGATGTTTGAAATCTGTAGGCTCATCTTCATCATTATTGTATAGCCAACTCTTACAGTTTTGCAATGGAAAATTCATGCCAGATGATTATTAAAAAAATTTATGTGGTTCTGAGTATAATGAAAGACAGGCATATACTCTGACACAATCCCTCCTTCTTTCCTTGCCTTCCTCCCCAGACTCCTCTCTCTTACACAGATGTACAGCACACTCCATTGCATTAGTGTTCGGGTTTTTACTTTACTCTGCATTTAATTATAATCCCTTCTTGGCTGGGCCTGTGCAGTCCATGGACAGAAACCTCATAAGGATCACCAGGGGATAACCACCTACTTACAGCTATTTGAGAATTGACCATAATACTTAGGAAGCGCCTCCAAGTTCATGGCTGCATAGAACCCTTCCTGTTGTATAGGAGTCTCCGCTTGGAAATGAATGACATCTGTAGGTCAACAAGAACAGAAAGCAGCATTCCTTGCGGAGGTAACAGAGCCCGGGAGTGAAGAGCAAGGAAATCCATCTTGGGTCTTAGTTCCCAGCTGAGCTTGAGAGAGGTCCATATTTGCTGTGAGTGGCCTGTTCAAGGCACAGGAGATTCAGCTGGAGCTTTTGGAACCAAACCAGACTCCAGAGCAGATTGCCGCTGTCCCTTTTTAACTAACCAGGTATTCTACAGGGAAAAGGAAGGGCGAGAGCAAGTTAGCTTTTGAAATTTTGTTTGGTTTTTCAAGACAGGCTCTTGCTATGTAGTTCAGGGTGGTCTTGAATTCACAGCAAGTTTCCTTAGTTTGTGAAATTTTATACTGAACAGAATTAAGCAAATTTCCTTAGAATTTAGTATATAGATTTTTATTGTGAATCTCTAAGGTACAGTGTAGAGGAGAGTGGAAACAATAGAAGGGGTTTTCTAAATCTTTCTGTTCTGAGAGTCTCTTTCACTGGAAATCTCTGCCATTTCAAGGGACACTGTGATCCACAAAACCCAGTTTGAAGAATGTCCAGTCATGCAACTCCACTGAAACAGTTCTCAGTCTAGTGGGGAATTCCAAGCCAAGAAGCTTCAAAGTCAGGTATCTTTGTGTATCTTCAGTGAATTAGATCAGAGGGCGCCTTTGTGTACCTTAGAGGTTCCTCTTTAGGGGTACATGGACACTTTCTAAGAGTGCACAGATACTTATTTATTCATTTATTTATTATAGTATTTGAAATCAATCCTAGGGACTTTCAGTTGAGCTATATCTCCAGCCCTGTTTTATTTTTTATTTTGAGACATTCTGAGCCTGAACTTCCAATCTTCCTGCCTCTGCCTCCCAGAGTTCTGGGATTACAGACATGCATCATTGTGTCCTGCTGATTTTTTTATATTGAAGTTCTAGGTCTATAACTTCCATGTGCACTCTTTCCTAAAACTGTTCTGCTAAGACTTGGATGACACTGAGCCATCCTAGCTGAATGGAAATTCTCCACTCTCCTCTGCCCTTTTAAATAGTCACTTAATAGATGTAAGACCTACCCCTCCCCTTGCTCCTCATTGGCCTGGTATTTACTACCCAGAGCAGACAGACCTCTGGCATGCCAGACAAATGCTCTCTTTTTCCTAGAAAGTGAGTGATTTCTATTGATGGAGCAATAAATCGTTTTGCAACTCAAGCTTTTCCTAATTTTTTACTTTCATGAAAATTGAGGGAAGACCTAAATGAGTTGTCAGAGATTAGCTCATTAAATAATTTTGATGATGGATCATCACACCAGGGGTTTACATAATTAACATTGCTATCATGAAATACATTCATTATAATTTATTTGTATAAAGTTTCATAGTGCTTGCAGTAATAGCAACAATAATAATTATAAAATAGGAATAGTGGTTGATAAAGAGCCCTATTTTGATAAAAAGGCTGATGAAGAATTGTTTTCTCAGAAAAGTCTACTTTTAATATAAAGATGTTTAAACATAAAGATAGTTGAGAATTACTTATACTGTCTGTGTTATTTTGATAAATTGCATGTTAATAGTACTTATCATAATAATTCAATCCAGAAATATCTCTTTGATAATCTTGAACTTCAAGGTCATATGAAATTTTTAAAGTGAATTTCAATTTAAGCACATTTTTACTTGCAGATAATTCTGGATGACCGACAAAAGAACTTTAGTCATAAGACATGTCCTATTAGCATAAAAGTTTTTAGATAGAGGAAGGAGTAAATGAAATAATTTTGGCCTATTAAATATGAGATTGTTCATGTATATCTAAATGAATCATATTTGATATCAAAGTACTGTGTCATTTAGATTACACAGGAAATAATTTTAAAAGTCATATGAGTTTTATCTATTTTTAAAATTTTTAAAATTTTACTTTAAAAAGAATAAAATCAAGCAAAATAAAACAGAATAAAGCCAATCAAAACAAACCAGTGTAAATGACACAGGACTTCAAAGCAATATGAAATCAGCAATGGTTACCATAATGTCTCTTGTTGTCTTTAAAATAGCTGCAGATACCTTCAGACATAGTAAAAATCAAACAAAATAGAACAGAATAGAACCAATAAAAATAAAACAATGAAGGTAATAAAGGACTTCAAAACAAGACAATAGTAAATGCAAAATGGCTACCATAATACATCTTGCTATCTTTGAAATAGCCGCCCATGCCATCAAATATAACAAAATCAAAACAAACAAACCAGAATAAAATGGAACCCAACAAAACAATGAACATGATACAGGACTTCAAAACAAGATAATAATAGGGATTTAATAATGGCAACCACCTTCAGAAGGAGATCCCCCATAGATGCCACACTGTGTATTGTTATCCTCTGAATAGATGATCAGATCACTGGCCCTAGACCTGTGAAGTCAGTGAAACACCAAAACACCACAAGCATCAAGCTGCATTTCACCTCAATAGCTATTATCACAGCCTGTGTTTTTCCGCATCAGTCAGCTGCTTACGGAGTAGGGGAATTGGCTCTTCCTGTTTCCCAGCCCACTGGGTCTGGCTCTCCCCCTGGAGGCTCACGCACGGTGCTGATTTCAGGGAGGGCTTGCTTATTGGTGACTTCTTGTTCTTTTCCCCCCATGGTCCATGAATGGTGCTGATTCACAGGAAAAGGCTGGGGTCTGGATGTCCCCCAGGTGGCCCATGCATGATGCTGATATGCAGGGGAGTTTTATTTTTAAATGTTCAATATTTTCAATTCATCAGAAGTTATATTCTTTGTAGCTATGTAAACTTATGAAGAAATAGTTTAGATGATAACTTAAAAGGGTCCAAGAAGCTATATTGAATCCAAAAATTATTTAATGGGTTAACCAAGTAAGATACTGATCAGCATTCAACAGTACAAAGAAAAACCACAAGATAATAAAAGGTAGGAATTTGGAGATGGCAACATTTGAACTAAATAATGCTTTGAGTTAGTACTTCCATTCTTTGATATTTGCTTTTGTTTTGTTTTGTATTTTTTTAATTACTACAAGTTTGAAGTACATATGACTATATCCATTATAGGGAATTGGTACATGTACATAACACATAGCAGTTCTTTTCTTCCCCATCCCTCCACCCCCTTTTTGACCAGAATCAGATTAATTTATTTATCTTATAAGTCTGTATAAAGTTAATTGTCATACATACAGATTTACAATCAGACTAACAAGCAAAAAATATGTAAAATACGTAAGATAATTACATTAAACCAAGGTACCCTTTTAGACATATTGTCCATGCTGTGTTACAGTAACTTTTTTCTCTCTTTTTTCCTATTGTTTGTCTTTTATTCTGCACTTTATCTATATATTGAGTTTCTCATGTAAGAATTAAGCTTAATGGCTGATTTAGGCTTGTGTGGCTGATTTACTTCACTTAACATTATGGTCTTCAGGTGCGTTCATTTTCTTACAACTGACTCAAACTTACCTTTCTTTATGGAAGTGTAGTATTCCATTGTGTATAAGTACCACATTTTCTTTATCAATTCATCTATTGATGAACATATAGGCTGCTTTTAGGGTCTAGCTATTATGAATTGTGCTGCTATCAACAAGAGAATCCATATACCACAGTGGTATGATGTCTCTAGTTCTTTTGGGAAGTTAACTAGAATGGGAATAGCTGGGTCAAATGAAATTTCTATATTTAGTTTTTTGAGGAATCTCCATACTGAAATCCATAGGAGCTGTACGAATTTACATTCCTATTAACAATGAATACAAGTTCCTTTTCCCTCCACAGCCTTGCCAGTATTTGTTATTGATTGTTTTCTTGACAATATCCATTCTTTTTTTTTAATGTTCATTCTTTCTGAAGTGAGATGGAAGTTCAGTGTTGTTTTAATTTGCATTACTTGAATGGTTAGTGATGTTGAATATTTTTCATGTATTTATTGTTTATTCTTATTTTTTCATCTGAGAAGTGTTTATTCACTTCAGAAGTCTCTAAATTGGGGGGGTTGAATTATTTTGAGTTGTTTCTATATTCTAGATATTAGTCTTTTGTCTGAGGAATAGTTGGAAAGATATTTTTCCCTATTCTATGGGTTGTGTCTTCACTGTTAGTGCTTTCCTGTGCTGTGCAGAAGCCTTTTAACTTGATGTGATCTCATTTGTTGATTCTTGGTATTATTTCTTGTCCAACCAGGGTTCTGTTCAGAAAGTCTTTGTTTACACCTGTGTCTTCAGGTGTTGGACCTATTTTGTTGTCCAGTGGATTGCTTGTGCTTTAATGTTTAGATCTTTGATGCATTTTAATTTTAGTTTAGTGCATAGCGAGAGATATGGGTCCAGGTCAGTGGTGGTCAACCTATGGCACACATGTTATTTGTTTTGTTTTCTTTTGTTAAGAAAAAAGAGGTTAATGTATCAGTCATTTTTTCTAAACTAGAACCTCACTGTTCAGATTTAATGCAGCATTGGCACTTTGTGATAAATAAGTGGGTTTTGTGTTGCAATTTGGATACTCATCTCTAAAAGGTTTGCCCTCACTGGTCTAGGTTCAATCTTTGGCATGTGGATAGTGAGTTTTTCCAGTATGACTTGATAAAGAGACTATCTTTCATTGAGTCAAAGTATTTGGTCCCTTTGTCAAAGATAAGGTAGCTGAATGTGCCATGCTCTGACACACGTCTGTGTTTTGGCCAAGACCATATTGTTTTTATTATTGTAACTTTGTAGTATAACTTAAACTCTGGGATTTTGATGCCTCCTGCCTTGCCTTGTTGCCCAGAAGTGCTTTTGCTATTCTAAACCTCTTCTGGTTCCATATGAATTTTAGGATTGATTTCTTTAGTTCTGTGATGAATGCTATTAGTACAGACTCCTCATTTAATGACTGAGTTCTGGTCCTGTGACAGAGTTATTGCTCACTAATTGTTAGCTAATGAAGAATTGTATATATTAATGTACATTATGACATTCAGAACAAAGAAATAGTCAAAGGAAATTCCAACTCGATAACTGTTTTTATTTCTATAACTCTTACATACAGTACTATTATGTATACCAGAACATAAAACTATCAGCAGAATTACTGTACTCTACTGTAGAAAAGCTGCCATAGGGCTGCACTGCCACTTGTTTCCCTGTGTCATAAAACTAAACATCGCTCGTAAGTCCGAGCAGAGTGTAAAACTCCGAACAACATGCCTCAGTTGTTAAACAGGTACATCATTAAACAAGAAACATCTGTAGTTTGATTGAGAACCCAGTTTTGGAAGTATGGTCATTTTGATGATATTGGTTCTACCTATCCAGGATATATTTGAAGATATATTTCAATTTTCTGATGTCCTCTTTGATCTCTGTTTTGCTAGTACTGTAGTCTTCACTGTGGAGGTCTTTCACTTCCTAGGTTAGGTTAATTCCTAAGTATTTCATTTTTCTTCTGCTATTGTGAAGAGTATTGCTTGCCTAACTTCTCTCTCAGTGAGTTTATTATTGTTATATGGAAATGCTATTGAGTTTTGAGTGTTGGCTTTGTATCCTGTTATGCTGTTGAATTTGGTTATTAATTCTAGTCTTTTGATGAAATTTTGGGGGTCTTCTACATAGAGGATCACATCATCTGCACACAATATTTTAAATTCTTCTTTCCTATCCATATCAGTTTTATTTCTTTCACTTGTCTAATTGCTCTGACTAATGTTTCAGGAACCGTAATAAACAGGAATGGTGATAGAGGGAAAATTTTTAGCTTCTCTCCATTTAGTATGATATTGGTGACTGGTTAGTCATAGATGGCTTTTATCAGGTTGAGATAAGGACCTTCTAGTCCTATTTTCCTCAGGTTTTTTTAAAATCATAAATGGATATTTGATATTTTCAAGTGATTTTTCTGTATCAATTGAGATGGTGATATGATTTTTATACTTGTTTTTGTTTAGATGATGTATTACATTTATTAATTTACCTATGTTGACCCATCCCTGCTTCTCTGAAATGAATCCAACTTGCTTATGTTGTATGATCTTTTTGATGATTTGTTGCATCGGTTTGTCAGTATCTTGTTGAGGATTTTTGCATCTTTATTTAGTAGTTCTCTTTTTTTTTTTTTGGTTGGGTCCTTTTCTGGTTTTGGAATCAGGGTAATGCTTGCTTCCACGAATGACTTTGGGAATACTGCTTCCCTTCTGAATTCATTTAACAGTTTGAACAGTATTGACATTAAATCTTTTCTGAAGTTCTTGTAGAATTCTATAGTGAATTAATTGAAACCTAGATTTTTCTAAATCAGTAGTTTTGTATTACTTCTTCAATTTCATTGACTGATATTGTATTATTCAGGATTTTCATATCTTCTTGGTTCAGTTTTTGTATGTATCTAGGATTTTATCCATTTCTTCTGAATTTACCATGTAGCTAATGATAATCTGAATTTTGGTAGACTCCATCATGATTTCACCTTTTTCATCTAGTTCTTTCCTTCCTTTTTCATCTTTTTAATTTAAAATTGCATGGATTTGGGTCTTTTTTTCTTATTTTGGTAAAATTGGCCAAGCATTTGTCTATTTCATTTACTCTTTCAAAGAACCAACTCTCTGATTCATTGATTCTTTTTTTAAGGTCTCATTTCATTAATTTCTGCTCTGATCTTTATAATTCCCTTCTTCATATTAGCTTTGGATTGCTCTTATTTCTCTAGGATACTGAGGTGCATCATTAGGTTATTTGTGCTCATTCTGTTTTTCTGATGTGAGAATTCACTGCTATAAACTTTCCTGCTAGGATTACTTTCATTGTGTCCCATAGGTTCTGATATGTCACAGCGATATTACCTGTCTGATGATTCTAGAAACTTTCTACTTCTTCAATTTCATCTTTGACTCATTCATTATTCAAAAGAGTATTATTTAATTTTCATGCATTTGCATAATTTCCATGGTGTCTGTGCCCATTGATTTCTAGTTTCATTGCCCTATGACTTGATAATACACATGGAATAATTTTGATTCTTTTGCATTGACCTAAGTATGCTTTATGGGTTAGTATGTAGTTTATATTGGAGAAACTTGCCCATGTGCTGCTAGGAAAAATGTATGTATTCTGTTGATATTGGATGGCACATTCTGTAGATATCTATTAAGTCCATTTGTCCAAAGGTTTGGCTCAATTCTGATATTTCTTCATTGATTTTTTTGCCTAGCTTATCTGCCATTTTTGACAGTGAAGCATTGGGGTCCCCCATTACAATTGTATTGGTGTTTATCTGACTTTTCATGTCCTTTAGTATTTGTTTTATGAAATTGGATGTGCTGGTATTTGGTGTATATACATTTATAATTGCTATCTTTTCCTGTTGACTTGTTCCCTTAACCAATATGTAGTAACATTCTTTGTCCTTTATTATAAGTCTTGGCTTGAATTGCACTTTGTCTGAAATTAAGATAACAATTCTTGATTTTTCTTTATTTTCATTGCATGAAATATTGTTTTTCTTTCCTTGGTTTTTTGATCGGTGAATTTCTTTTTGAATTAAATGTATTCCTTGTATGCTGTGTATTATTGAGGTTTGTTTCTGGGTCCATTCTGCCAATCTGTGTCTTCTCATTGGGGCAACTCTAACCATTCACATTGAGAGCTATTACTAAAAGGTACCAACTTATTCCTGTTGTTACATGATTTCCTGATTTTCCCACCAAGTGTATTCATTCTTTTTGAGTTATTGGCTTTTTGACCTCATTGTGCTTTCTACGATAGCTGAGAATTTTCTGTAATGCTGATTTCATGGTGCTCCTTGAACTTCATGAGGTGGCCTTGAATTTCTTGAGGTGCTCCTTGCTATGGAAATACCTAATTTCTCCATCAGTTTTAAGGGCAAGTTTTGTAGGATACATAAAGTTGGGATTGGAAGTTGTTATCCTTTGGCATTGGCAGTGAAGCTGTCTGTACCTCGGTTATCTAGGACAAGGTCACCTCTTCTCAGGAGTTTGGTGGGGCCTCACAAGAAGCGTACACAGCTCAGGGAGCTGATGCGCAAAGTGACTTGGCCTTCCCCTGAGATAATATAGACACTTCCCTTCTTGTCCCCCATATAACCACTAAGGCATGATGTTTTGTTGAAGTTTAGATGTTCTTTCTGTTCCAGATCTTACCCTCCCCTTAAATTCTCCATAAACATCCTCCTATGTTGACTGTACAAATAAATGTGCTCTAGTTGTTGGGCAGTCCTTTCTCCCATCAGGAAAGGGGCTCCACCTGACCTCAGATTTCTATATTCTGACTCTTGTCTTCATTTATTGATCTTCCACCATTCTCCCTCTGAAGTTTTAAATGCTACACTAGATGCAGCATTTTAGGGCTTGAAATACATCACTTGAAACTCTCCCAGCCTTTAAGATTTGCATATAGAAGTCTGTTATAATTCTAGTGGGTTTAACTTTATATAATGTAACAGATTTACTTTTAGGCAGTAAATTTAATGAATTTACCTTTAATGTAGATGGTTATAACTGATATATTGACTTATCCTTGTTATGTTATTTTCCTGCTGTTCATTTCTTTTTCCCTCCTCTATTTAATTGTTTGATTTGCCTGGTGGACTCATTATGTCAGTGTTCATGGAGTTGTAGTCCTTTTTATCTTTTTCTAAAATGTCCTTCAGAACATTTTCGAGTGCTGGTTTTGTGTTCTTGAATTTCCTCAGATGTTCTTTGTCATGGAAGTTCTTATTTCTCTATCAATTTTGAAAGATAGTTTTGTGGGGTACATCAATCTGGGTTGGAGGTTGTTTTCTTTTAGGTCTTGAAATATTTCATTTTAAGCTCTCCTTTACTTAAATATTTGTGTTGAGAAGTCTGCTGTGATTCTGATGGCCTTTCCTACATAGGTGATTTGTTTCTTGTGTTGCATTTCTGGAATCTTGATTACTACATGTCTTGGTGTAGTTTTGTTTTGTTTTGTTTTGTTTGTTTTGTTTTTGTTTTTTTGTAACATGGCTAATTGGAGTTCTATATGCCTCACTTATCTGTATGTCAATTTTTTTTCTCTTTTTGGGAAGTTTTCTGCTATTACTTTTGTGAGCAGATTTTTTATGTCATTTGCTGTCTCCTTTTTCATTGATGCTAATCAATCTTATGTTATTCTTCTTTGCATAATCTAGCAGTTTTTGGATTGATTTTTTGTCATTCTTTGCTATTTTTAAGAAATTTTTCTTTTTGTGATCACTAACCACAATCCTGTCTTCTATATCTGATATTCTGTCCTCCCATTGGCTCATTCTGCTTTGTATACTTCCAAAGAAATTTTTAATCTGTTTCATGGATTCTATTTCTTTCCAATTTTGGAGGTTCATGGTTTCTCTCATTTTTATCTCTTCTATTTTTTATCCGTATTTTCTTTAGGGTCACTAAACATGTCTTTCAATATAGTCACCATTTCTGTAGTTATCTGACAAACTTTCTGATTTGATATTTTTCTAGAGCCTCACTCATCTGCTTTGTTACTTCTGTTGTTAATACTTCAGAGAATCCAGGTGGATGGCTTTCAAGTTACCTCATTGCTCCCTGAGTCTGTCTTTGGTGAGCTGGAAGTCTGGGGATGCATCTTGTTTAAGTGTCTTCTCATTTTCTATTTTTTCTTTTTTAGTTTAACTCCTGGGTTGATGCTTGTAAATTGCTTCTGGTGAGTAGCTTTATTACTAGCATTTAGAACTCCTAGGAAATGACTACTTCTCAGAGATGTCTTCTAGGTATAGCTGGATTTTGGGTTTTGAGTCTGTTGCAAAATTCTGTCTCTTCAATTTATTGAGGATGAGAAGTTGCTGCCTATTTGACCCAGCCCCTAGTTCTTTGGCACTGGCCTATAGTACTGTTTATGACCCTTAGGCAATCTCTTGGTATACTAGGAAGAACAACTGATTAGAAAAATTCTGTTAACTTGGCTAAAATAGTACAATAATCAATAACATTAGCATCAAACAGCCCAGGAAATGACAAAATGAGATAACCATTAATTTGCCAACTTTAACTATATGAACTAGAGTTGTGGTTATATAATAAAATCCAAAACAAACCATAAAATTGTATACAGTAAAATCACCTCAATATGGCAATTTTACCCACAAGGGAGAAAATTTAAGAGAGGTTGGGGGAAAATAGAGAAATAGAAGAAGAAAAAGAGACTAGAAGCAAGGCTGGAGAATAAACCAAGATTACACAAAGGTTGGGAAACTGGTGAAGATACGAGGGAAAGATGGAAGAAATAAAACCAAGAGCAAAACAGAACAATAACAAAAGAACTAGAAAACGTGTTCACATTCATATAAAAACAATAACAATCAAGAAAAGCCAAACCAAAACAAAACAAAAGAGAAAAGAAGAAAAGAAAAGAAAAAGAAAATAAGAAAAAAATGTCTACTTCAAGGTGTGTCTCTGCTGCCACTGGTAGACTACATGAGCAGACATCCAGATCCAAGTTGATTAATCCCAGCAACCCAGCCGTAGATTTAAGGTGGGGTAGTGTACGATCCCTGCAAGCCTGCACCTTTAGTTCCACTGAATTTCAGACTGATTTCTGGCTGTGAGGCAGGAAATTGATTTTTCCAGTCTGTAACACTGTGTATCTCCTCCTAGCTTGAACTTGGCTCCTTGCCATTTTGAACTTGGCTCCCTGATTTCCTACTGACTTGAACATGGCAGCCTCACTGTCACACTGGGAGCTGCTAAATGGGGCCAGCCTGCAGCTATTCAGACTTCTGAGCTCAGGTGGCCTCTCTCCAAGATGGTTACCAGCAAATCACCCTCTCCTGGGGGACATTTGAACCCTAATAAGTCACCAGTCAGTGCAGTCTGCTGCATCCACTGCCCCATTTCACTGTGAATTTCTCTGTGGAGACCTCTGGGGTTGTCAGTAGTCACCATGCATGTGCAGGTTAGAGCTATTACTCCCACCCAGTAAGACTGGACTCAGGGAGAAAGCACCACCTGCTACCTCCTTCTTTGTTGAAGTCTCTCTCTTTGCTTCAGATTCTTGCTGGGTCCTGGGGACCACCTACCTCCTTATCTCCCTCATATTGCTATATTCCAGTGTCTGAACACCAAATCTGCTGCTCACCACTCTGCCATTTTCCCGGAAGTAACTGTATCTTCTTTTCTTTTTTCTTTTCTTTTATTTTCTTGTTTATTTATTTGTTTTTGCTCATCTAGCTTTTTAGTAGTGTCTTCTGATAGCTCCTGAGTCTTTTTGGTTATTGTTTCCTTTATGTGGGAGAGGACAATGCAGTGTAGTTAGCCCAGCAACCAAGGGAATATACTTTAGTATTCTTAATGTCACAAAGGTAATCTGAGTGTTGGCTTACAGAAAAATAGTGACAATGATGTGATCTTCTAAATAGGAAGTGGATCAGCTACAATAGTATCAGCCAAGACAAATTAGATATTAACATACTATAAAAACCAATTATGTATCACCCTTAATCCTAGAGAGAAAAATCTGTGAACATGGTATAAACTTTAGGACAACTCAGATATTTATTAATAGTTAATGAGTATTAAGTGCAAACAATAGAAAACAACTCTGTAGGAATTTTACAAAGCAAACTGACTATCAAAAGACTTCAAAAGCTTTATGGTTATGTTATTAAAGATATAGAGCTTGAGAACTGGGATATGCAAGAGGAAAAGTTTGAAATCTTAAACTATGACATGAGAAGGAAGAGAGAGAGAGAGAGTGGTACAGAGGATCTTATATTTTTAGAACATAAGGATATGTTTAGAATTAGGTAAAGGTAAGAGAAAAAAGTGTAAGAAATATGTTTAAACAAGATGGGAGAGAGAAATTATTAGAACATAAGGATATGTTTAGAATTAGGTAAAGGTAAGAAAAAAAAGTGTAAGAAATATGTTTAAACAAGATGGGAAAGAGAATTAAGGGGAAAAATTAAAAGGGAGAGGAGGAAAAATAAAGACAAAAAAGAAGTAAGAAATAAGCAACAAGGAAAGACAAGGGGGAAATTCCCTAAGTCCCAGGAAAGTAGGAACAAAGGAAAGGAAAAAGGAGAAAAAGAAAAGAACAAAAACTAAATGAAAAAACTAAAAGCAACACACACACACACTCACACAGAACAACAACAACAACAACAACAACAAACCAAAACTAACAAAAGTAAAATAAAACTTAAAAGAAATATCTCTGTGATTTCAAATGTGGTTTTCTTTTAGGTTCTACAACTTTGGGGCAGTATCCAATTCAAGATATGTCACTGCTCACATTGGTAGGTAAGAAAGGGAGTCAAATGTCAGATTCATGCTGGGTACAGTCACCAGCAGCCAGTAGGATTAGGGTGTGTGTGCGGGGGTGCCAATTCTGGGACTTTCAAATCCACAGCAATTCAGGCTCAAGTTGGTCCTGGTTCTGACGCCAGTCTATCAATTACCATCTTAAAAATGAACAATCATTTGTAGATTGCAGTTGTCAAAGTGCTTCCCTCTACATATCACTTGACTTCCTTTTCACCACAACTTGCCATGATAGGTAAAAAAAGTTGGAGCTCAGAGGATTTAAGTGACTGGTCTAGAATTATACATTAAGAAATGGCACTGTTAATATTAGGATCCAGGTCACCGATCTTCATACTATGTCTTATCCATGACATTTCCTTGCTTCCTGGAGTCTATTGCAGTCCAACACCAAAACAAACCAACTAGGATCTCCTGGTCTGGGTGGCCGCCTTATCCTTGTTAGCAAGCATATCTGGTAGGGATGGTGGTGGGTGTTCCAGGCCTTTTTATCCAATGGTCAGGTTACTCTCTGGGGTCTCCCACCAAAGTTCCCTCTGGACACTTGGAATAGACTGATAGACAGCAAGGGAAAAGAAACACATATGTACATTTAATATGGAACAAGCTATCATGGTGTGGAGCCAAGGTAAGAAGAGTCTAAATAAACATTTCCATAAAAATGTGCAAGATTTGCTGTGAATGGTGTTCTACTCTGTGTAATTGGACCAGAAACAAGACTTGGCAGGATGCCACAATATTAGTCATCTAGCATTCATCATTCTGTTTAATTGAAGACAAAGACTTTTTAAATCATAAGAAGTACTAATTCTGGTTCAACTTACCTCAAAGGATCCAAATGAGTGCTTCTGGCTAAGACAACTTCATGCTGTGTTATTTTTCAGGAGAATTTGTGTGTGTGTGTGTGTGTGTGTGTGTTCATGTGTGTGTTCATGTGTGTGCATGGGAGTTGAACCCAGAGCCTCATGCATGCTAAACAAGTGCTTTGCTACTAAGCTACATTCCTAGGCCAAGGAGAATTGTTCTTTAGTGCATTTACTACAAAGGCTGCTACACACATATATTGGAAAAATAATTACTCATTCTTTAAGGCTTAAATTTTTTGTCCCTCAGTGTGAGGTATATTATTTGAGGCTGAACCCCTAAGAACATGATAATGTCAACTAGGATTTCTAAAAAAAGGATTCTCTAGAGCTTTTAGGAACAAATCTGTAGAAAAGATTTACAGTGAGTAATCCTCATCTACTTAGAGCATAGAGGAAATAACATACAATGCAATGTCATGTTCAGAGGCAACCTCAAGCTCAAATTTGGAGATGGCCCAGTTTACCAACCTCAGACTTACCTCACTTGTTTTCACTGGTTGGCTCTTGTCATTTACTTCTGAGAATTTATGATGGTGATGAGTCAGTTTCATTTCTAGTTAGAACCTCCTTATTTGGGTCAGAGTCTACCTTGGACTGGTGCACATGTTAATATAAGCACATTGGTAAAAACACTAATGTTCTGTGATTTATGATGGGGTAATGTCCCAAGAAACCCATCCTCAGTTGAAAATGTCATAAATTAAACATGCATGTACTATTCCTCACCTCCAAAACAGAGTAGCTTAGCAACACAGTACTTTGTGAGTATTGGTTGGTCCTTCTGACTATATAGCTTGCTGTTCCTACCCAG
>RJWM01039214.1:0-16243 GCA_004363535.1 Dasyprocta punctata | reverse complement strand
GGAGTTACGGAGCACTTTCAGTGAGGAAGCAAATACGTCGTCCTATTACCCTGCTCCTGCGCCTGTCATGGACAAGTATATCCTAGACAATGGCAAGGTAGTGTTTTAAGCTCAATATCCATTCCCTGCAAGTGTTTGTTAGTCAGAGGCAAGATGGAGAGTATGATGGGAACTTTCTGAAACCCAGCTTGACTGGGTGACCCCCTGCCTAGTCCGGAGTGACTATGTGTAGAATTTGTATCATGGCTAGTGTAGGCTTGTTGGGATTCTTCTTTGTTTTGTTTCCTATTGGATCAAAGTGCTAAAAAACTAAACTGACGTTCTAAAATAACTTAATAGTAAGAAAGATTAAAAAAAAAAAACCAAAGATTCCCCTGGTAGTTTGATGAAATTTGTCTTATACTCCTATAAAAATAAGTGCTTGAAATTCATAAGGTGAACTGGAAATGAAAAACCTGACTCACAGATTATAACTCAGTGTATTTGCATTCATCACTGACAAATGCCCTAGCCAGATTCCAGGGATGCTGGGGTGAATCAGGCATCCTCCGTGTCCCTACGCATTTATGCTGTGTATTCGGCAGTGGCTCGGTCACAGTCCTAACGCCACATGTAATCCCTCAGATTGTCTTTTATTACCCTTGAAAACAAATCATAAAAGAAAATGTAAGCATGGCATCATTTCTATTGATTCAGGATGAAAAGTACTGGAGTAGCCTTTGGAAGTCTTAGAGTCAGTCACATGACAATATAGCACAGAGCAGGAGAGGAAACCGCTGACATCCGCCTAACACCCAAATGAATTCACCTTGGAAGAAGATTTTCTAGGCCCTGGTTAAATCCGCTTTAGTGTTACATTCTCTGCCATCACGTCACACGGTACAGACATCACCAGCGCCTTCTCCCCAAAGAGTCATCTGTGTCAGTTCATTTTTCTTGCTTTATGCTTCAAAACATCTCCATTTATTTGGTGCTGCTCCCTGGTGGGCTGACAAGAGAGAAAAAGTGGTTTGATTTGGGTTTGTCCGGATGTATCTCTGCAGCTGGCTGGCCTGAGCCATAGCAAACCTTGTCAAGCTAAAGAAGCAGAACTTGTTAGTCTTCAGTCTCTTGGTTGTGCTGCCATTCCCTGCATCTGGCACTGAGCGCTTCCTCCCCTGCAGAGGCAGGGCAGATGGACCCTGCACTCAGCACGCTTTCAAAGGCAGCCTTGCAGAGCAGAGGTGGCATGACCATGTGGAAGGAGCAGCCTGAGCCCGAGTTCACGGCCTTGCTCTACTTCTGTCTTGTCTGTGTGACTGTGGGCAGATACCTGGCCTCTCTGGGCCTCAGCATCCTTGTCTGTGAAAGGTGATAGGGAATGACCTCTCCATAGCCCTTTTTCTTTCTTTCTTTCTTTTTTTTTAACACAAACTCTATATCTAAGTTTTGTGAACCTTCACCAGCTGAAGATAAAAGAAAAGAGGACTATTCTGCATTTGTTAATTTCCTTTTAGTCATGACCACACTGTGGAGTCACTGGAGAAGTTTTTTTTAAAGTAGCTTCCAAGAGAAATGTATTTCTCTGTTGCAATGAAGACTAATAGTTTCTTAGCAATACAGGGAGCTACTTTTGCCAAGGTAGAATCCTTCCTCTAAGAATATGAGTCTTTTAAACTTTATTTAATTTCTTTACACATTAATTAAACCACAGATCTTGAAAATACCTACTGTACTTTTTTAACAGCATGTTGCTATAAAACTAACCTGGTTTTTGTGTGTAGCTAAGGTATAGTCGGGCAGAGAGATTTATCCAGGAAGGTAGAAGAAAGCAGACACACTGGAAATGGATGGCAGATTCCCTCAGAATCATTCCCCACATCCCAGAAGTAATCTCATTGTTCTTGGTTCTGCTGTCTCTTCTGACCTTTCTTTCCCTCTGTGCACAGAGGTCTTAATCTCTCCAAGGGCTGGAGCACTGGAATGAGCTCCATTTCCTAATAGGAAATGAGTTTTGTTCCATAAAATATTTCACAAAGAAATATTTTGATCAATTCCCATCCTACTAGATGGCATATTTTTAATGGCTTCCCCTGACAAATAATACTAACATTTTGGTCGAGTAGTATGCTGTGGTCTGCACGAATAGGGACTGCTACACAAGTTTACTTGCTAATTCTGATAAAGTGGATGGCTTTTCTTTGTCTAAGATGTTTTATCTCAAAAACTCATTGAATCATAAACCTACAAAATCCATTAAAGTTTAAATAGTCTAATTTATCCATTGTGTGAATCAGGAAACACGTCATGAGAAAGAATTTGTCTGCAGTTATATAACACGTTTGAGACAGCCTGGAACTGGAAGCCTCCTCTCCTAGTTCCCTGGCCAGTCCCTTGTTAATCTATTCTGCTGCACCTCTGAAAGCCGCACATTGCTGCAGGGGACCCTGAGTTTGCTGACCTCAAAGATGCTTATTTCAAATGCTCAAGCATATACCTATGTTTGGACTTACCCAGGGCCATTTCTTTCTGTGCTATCAAGTCAACCATGTTCGTAGGTGAATGTCAGAAAATGTTTTCTTCTCTAAGGAACAGCAGCTTATCAGAACTGAAAATCAGTACCATTAGGACATATGTAATATACCTATCAACTGCTTGCTGCTTTGTGCTCAGACTAATCCCTATGACTTTGTAGGGGACAGAAGAAGCAAAGCCTCCACTCCTCCCCTCCAAGATGAAGGGCTGCATGAGGTGGTGAAAGTTGCCAGTGGATTAAAACTCCAGAAGGGAGGGAAATTAGTCCTGGAGTGCCTGAGTGGTGTTTCCTAGATTTCAGGCTGGGCTGAAAATATTAGAAAACTTGTGACATAAAGGAGGCATTCATTCCTGGACAGCATATGACATGAGCAGAGACACAGGTAGTGGATAAATGCCAAAGATGTCATAGCTAATTGGGTGTGTCCTGTCCTTCTGATGTTTAACTCATCTCCTTTAACCCTCAAAACAGTTCTGTGAATTAGGTGATGGTCTGCCTGTTGTACAGTTGGACAAGTACGGCTCAGAGAAGTCCAATGGCTAACCCATGTAAACCAACTAGTAGACAGAAGAGCCAGGATTCACACCCAGGTCTGGCAGCTCCAGAGCAATCCTCTTTCTGTGGCAGCATATGGGAGGCGGGAAGAGGGGAGCTAGAGTGATGAGCGCAATAGGGAAGTAAAGATTAGCAAAGCCAGGTTTGGGAGGAAGCATCTGATGGGGCAGAAATGAAGCCATTCAGAATTCCAGTGGGTTGACATAAAAACAGTTGAAAGGCTGCTGAAGTCATCTAGTCCAGGAAAGCAGTGTTTTAGGGAAATTGGTATCAGTGGCTACAGTGTGGACTGGGAGGAGTAGTGACTGAAGCACGAAGGTCACTTCAGTCCCTGGCCTCTCCCCAGTTTCCCTGTTGGTGGCGGCAAACTGCACAGGTAGTGACTGACAGGTGCGGAGGGAAACACAAAAGGAAAACTGAGCATCCATGTGTCAGATCTGCTGTTTTCAACTGCATCCGCCTGACCGTGACACTGGTGACAGCAGGGAAGACTTGGGGAACATGATGGGGTCACACGGATTTGGGTTTGAATCTTGATTTCAGAGTTTTCTGATCATGTGTCTTGGGAGAAGTAATTTAGTCCCTATCTATCTATGTTCATATCTGTAAAATAGAGAATATTTTCTACCTGTTTCTATTTCTAAAGGTCATTGTGAGGATTAAATAAATTGAGTTTATTACAGGTACTCAAAAAATATTAGCATCCCTTTTCTCCTTTAGAAGACTGTCTAAAATGAATGTCTTCTGTCTTTCAAGAGTAGTAAGTTAAAGTATTGCAGGAACACAAGGCCCTGGGGTAGAAAAGTACAGAGATATTTGGAACGCTGGACTTGTCTTCCATCTCTAAAGTCTTCTAATTCAGAATTTAATCTAATTCAAAAGTCCTTTTCTTCCTCTGTCACAGGAATCCTGTGTGGGTGGCTTCAGAGTGTCATCAACAGAGGCGAGGCAGGGTCCAGCAGGGAGCAGTAGCGAACTTGGCCTCAGTGTGCCTGAGCTGGCTGATTCCCCACTTAAAGTTTCAAGTGCGGAGAAAAGGCCAAAGCTTGACCTTGGGGGTCAGTGTTGCCTCCCCAGTCTCAGGCAGCACCTCACACCCCAGGGCTGCTTATCTTTCTGAACAGAATGCACTGATTCGCCTTACTGGAGTGTGCAGCAGCGAGGCTGCGTAGATCTGGTTATCTGACACTTGCAGAGGCCTACGTCAGCGTTTGAGTGAAAGGAAGCGGCGTCAGATGTGGTGGGGAGATTGTTTGCTTACTAATGGCGGAAGGGTTGCATTAGTGGTTTTCTTTCTTCTTAATAGTTGGAAAACTTCATTAATCAGTGAAGGAAGGAATAGTGCTGGCTGCCCTGTCCGTCTCTGTGCCCACCTCCCTTTCTAAGCCACGCTGCGGGAGAAAGATCTTCAGTCATTTTTGAGCAAGTGGTCTTCTGGTCTGTCCTCAGTTTGGGAGCATGTGCGCTCTTCTTGGGAGACGTCTCCTGATCGCACAGTAGTGACAAGCTGCAGGTCTTTCTGAAAGCCAGCACCTTTGGCCGAGCACTGTAACGCCTCCTAGGAAGTCAGCGTATTAGCAGCTGCCTCTCTTCCATCCCGCAGAAGCCGTTTCCTCCCTTCATAGTCCCAGCAGAAGCACAGCATCTATAGCAGTGACAGTCAAAACTATTTTTTAAATGATTGTTAGAAAGTGGTTTGCAAGTTATCAAAAAAGTCAAAAGGGAGAACAAAATTCAAAAGTTTATTGCTAGACCATTCTGTGAGCGTAGAGAGAGGATGGTAATTTACTGACTGCTCCCCTCAATGAAGACCGTAAGGTTGTGTTTCTTGTGTTCTCTGTGCTGTCAGAACTTAGCCAGGTACATTTTGATTGGGTTTAATTTGTTAAACTCGTAGGTGTTGTGAAGTAGAAGGATGAACTTCGAGCTGAAATCTAATTCTCGTACTCCACAGATCGGGGACTGAGCTCCGAGCTGGGGTGGGTTACAGAGCAGCCCTGTCATTGGAGGCAGAGGCTGGCCTGCTGCTCCTCGCCTCAGCTGTCCGGGGGTTTCAAACTGAGCTCTGAGTTGGAGTATGGAGAGAGCTTTGAATTATGCTGGTGTCTGGGCCACATTCAGACCAAATAAATCAGAATCTCTGGGAGAGGGGCCCCGGAACCAGGAATTCTCATACTTCCTTGCATGCAGCCCCCGCTGTGTTAGGAGGCTCTGTGTCCCCAGATGCTCACATTAAAGCGAGGCTGTCTTCCTAAGGCAGTGGCCGTGAATCTATGCCATGCATGTTATTTTTTTTCTTTTAAGACAAAAAGTGTTAATGCATGAGGTTTTGTTTTGTTTTGTTTTTTTTCTAAACTAAAACCTCAGTATTCAGGTTTATCTGCAACATTGGCACCTTGCAATAAGTAAGTGGGCTTTTGGTTGCAGTTTGGGCGCTCTCCTCTAAAAGGTTCTCCATCACTATCCTACAGTATAATACAGAAAAGAGTTAAGAGCATGTGTCGTGAGGCTTGGTCAGGCAACGAACAGCCCCTGGTAACATAAGGATAGTTCCGAATCCTAGCTCTGGCACTTACAAGTTGAGTTACTTCTGGCAAGACTCTCCCCTTCCCGAACTGGGATTTTTCTGAAATGAAATGATATCTTAATACCTTCTGTCCAAAGTTGCCATGAAGATTTGAGATAGTGACTGTATCACACTAGAATCAGGTCTGGCACATTTCAAGTATTCCGTAAATGATAGCTATTCTACTTACCCTTGAAGAGAGTTAGCTTAGTGTCTGTAGCATGAATCCCTTGCAGTTGTACAGCAATGCTTTGTGGAGGACAAAAGCAACTGCCTGCTTCCCTTCAATCAGGCTAAACAGGTGTGATGTTCTTGTCCCTTTCAGGTCCATCTGGGAAGCGGGATTTGGGTTGATGAGGAGAAATGGCACCAGCTGCAAGTAACCCAAGGCGATTCCAAGTACACGAAGAACTTGGCAGTCATGATCTGGGGAACAGATGTTCTGAAAAACAGAAGCGTCACAGGAGTCGCCACAAAAAAAAAGAAGGATGCAGTCCCGAAGCCACCCCTCTCACCTCACAAACTAAGCATCGTCAGAGGTAGGTGACAGGGGAAGCATGGTGGCAGAAATATGGTCCTTTACTCCAACAAGTATGTACTGGGCACAGTTTCATCCAGTGGACACTTACTGAAACTCCTGCTTGCCAGACTCTGGCATAGGGACACAGGAGTAAACATCTCAGATGTCCCTGAAGACCTCACAGTGCTCAGGACGAAGAACTCTAGACAGGATACAGTTGAAGGGATTGGCGTGTGAGAGGGACAGGTAGCTTGCTGGGAGCTGTCAGGAGGGGAGCATGTCCTTAGCTGGAAAGCAAGGGCAGTGTCCCTGGGACAGAGCTCCTTGAGTTGAGTCTCGGAGCGTCAGACAGGAGCTGCAGGTGTGTGGAGAGGTACTTCAGGCCCCAGAAGCATCAAGGACAAAGGCCCGGAGATAAGCAAGGAGCACTGTCTGCGCAGAGAGCAGCAAAGGCTGGGGGCATAATTTCATGGTTCTGGCTTTGTGCTTGGAGCAGTTAATGAAACGAAGACCAGCTGACGGTCACTAGCAGCAGGGTCCTTGCTCATGTTCAGGAGGGCAGGCAAAGGAACAGGGAGTCATCAGTCTCCCTGAGATGGGGCTGTGACCCAGACTCCAAGGGCTTCCCTCTCTCCCTCGCTCCCTTTCTCCCTTCATTCCTTCCCTCCTCCTCACCTCCTCTTTCTTGCCCTTCACTTCACTTTCTTTCCTTTCATCTCATTTTCTTCTTCCTTTTCTCCCTTTCTTCCATCCCCTCGTCATCTATTCATTAAGCTCTTGTTCTTGGCATGGCCCTCTGCTGGGTTTTGAGGACACGAAGATGCTCTGTGCATCTACCAGTTCAGCCTCAAGGTGCAGCTGAGCCTTAGAAGAGCTCCTTCCGGTGGAGTTAATGCAGCGCAGGCTCACACAGACTTCACCATGGAGCAGGGAGAGCAGAGGAAACAATTGCTCATTACTTTGAGCACCAACATGTTTCAGGGTTTTTTTCTTTTAACACTTTCACGTGTATTGACTCATCCTCTTTCCAGTCCTGCTGTTGATTACTATTACTCCTGTTTTACAGTTAAGGAAAGTGAGACACAGAGGTATTAAGCAGCTTGCCCAGGTCACACAGCTAGCAGGATTCCAAGGCAGCAGGGCTGGCTTCAGTTTGTGCACTCCCAAGTGTCTAGATCCACCATGTTTTGATAAAGAATCTAAGACTCAAAAAGCTAACATGAATATTTTGAGCAGACTTTTTGGTTTGAGCAAGTTCTAGGGCCAGGCAACAGATATGTCTACAAATGAGTCAGATGGTTTCAGGTACTGTGGGCTTCACTACATCATGTGGCGGGACAGAGAGGACTGCGTCAGCCAGAGGGGATCGGGAAATAAAGCCCCCTTGAGGAGGTGACATTCAAGCTGAGAGCTGGGGGTAGGATAGGAAAGGTCTGAGAAGGGGTGAATCAGTGGAATACATAGCAGGTGCAAAGGTCAGCACACTCCCGCCTGAAGAAACTCAAGGCTAAAGCAGCAGGAAGGTGATTGAGGTCAGGAAAGTGGATGAAAACCAGTCTTTGTGGGGCTGTGAAAGCCACAGTAAGCCTCTCAGGTTTACTCTGCTCACAGTAAAACCTTCGGAGGGCTTCAGGCGGAGTGACCGCAGGGACAATGATTAGAAGGATGAGGCCCTGTTCCCCAGGAGAGGTTGTGTTACCACAGACTCAGGGGACAGAAAATGAAGTGGAGCAAAGTGGCCAGGTTTAGGAGACATTCTGGAGGTCATAGTCGCAGGACACAGATAAATTAAGTGACCAACCTAAGGCCACAGGTACAGGGTTTTAGAATCTAGATTCAATCCCACTCACTCTACACACTCCCTGACTCTGGTCTGTGGCATTTTTACCATAACACAGCTGCCTCCTCTGTCCAGCTCATGATTAATTGGTTTAGGCAGCCATTTACTTTTAGATAATCAGAGATAACCTTTATTTTGGCTGCTGTCTATAATAGTGAAGGCTGATTGGGGAGGTCTCCTGGAGAAAGAGGCCTCCCTGGGGAAGCAACCCTGCCCGGCCTGACAGGTGGCAGACCTCTGATTCTGCTACACCTGTTGGAGTGTGGCTCACAGGTTCCAGGTTTCCCTACCCTTGTCACATTGCTGTGTAAGATCGCCTGCTGTCGGTCTGCCTCGGGAGCCACTGCTGAGTCTTCAGACTTCATGGCTCGGCACAGTGTCTGGCACTCAGTAAATGAGGGTTGGGCAAAAGCAATACTGAGACCAACAAGCTGATCCCTAAGGAACTCTGCTGTGAATTTTTTTGGGGGGGGGGGCGTAAATCACTTTGTTTCCAGGTTTCAGTTTTCTCTGCTGAAAGTACCCTCTTCAGATTAAAGTGGAGAAATAGTCTAGAATACACCTGAGTTCTGTAGCTTGTGTTCAGTACAGACACACTGCCCGGGCCTCTGAGTTTGCCCCGCAGACCCACACTCCTATTTACCAAAACCTCCTCTGCATTTTCCAAACATGGTTGCCCACACCTGTCTCTCAAAAGACGTCCTGTCTCTTCCCTCACAGAGACAAGTAAAGGAATTTCCGCAGCCAGAACAGCCAAACCTACAGATTTAACTGCCCCTGCCCCACCACCACCAACTCATTCTTCTGCTTCCTGTCCCAGAAGAACATTCCTTCTCTTGTTTAGGGCTGGTGATTCTCTTCATCTGGGCTCTGCATCTTTTCCACCTGCCTTCCTAACATCCACTCCTCCAATTATGCTCCTGCTCTCCTGGTTCCTTTCCAGCACATTCTGCATGTGCTTTGATCGCTCATTTCTACCAGAAGCAAACCAAACTGCCAGAAGCGCCTTCCCTCCCCCAGCTGCTGCTGTGCCTGTCTTCCTTTGCATGTCCAGGCTTCTTGAGAGACAGGCCTATACTCAAACTGTATTCACTGGCAGTGCCCCTCCCATTGGCCTCCCCCACTCCTAGCTGTCTGCCTCATCTATTTTCAGAGGGCTCTGGGGGGGCCCCAGTGACTTCCTTGATACTGAATCTAAGATTAAATCCAGGGCTCATTTTTCACCTGCCCAGCAGAGTTTAACATTGACTGCTCCTTGACCAAGGAAGCTATCTGCTCAGCTTTTCTTCCCCTCCAGCTCTCAGTCTTTTCTGTGGAATTTTCTCCCTGTGCCTCTCCTCTGGTCTCCAGCCCTCTCCTTTCTTACTCTACCCTGTTTTCCTTGGCTGACCTCACTTTCCATTGATCCCATTACCCTCAGTGTCCTTTGGCCCTCAGTTGATATCTGTACTTGTCTCCCCAGCTAATGCCTACCTAGCCACCTTGGCCTCTGGCGGCCACTTTGATCTCATCTCCCAGAACATATTCCACTCCTCACCATGCTTTAGCCAGTAGCCTTCTTCCAGCTTCTTCCTCTTCCAATTGCCTGCAGTGCCCTCTCTCCTGATCTTTATGCCCTGCCTCCTTGTCATTCACAGACATCTTCCCAGCTTCCTCGTCTCAAGTAGCCCTCTGTTTCTCTCTGCAAGTTCAAGTCTCTGCACAGCATTTCTTACTTACTCAAAAGTTGTCTTTCTCCCCCACCTCCATTAAAATCTAAGCTTTATGAGCATCTTGTGCAGGGCTAGCATATAGTAAGTGCTTCATAAATATTTACTGAATTCATAAATGATGACTCCCAAATCTGTATTTGACATGAGTTCACACTTCTGTATTCCTGATCCGTATGTCCAGGTGCACACCAGTTGTCTCTTCAGGGGTGCCTACCTGACATCTGCAGAACTATGGCATTCTGCTCCTTCCCTCCCCCTTCCTCCTTCTCCTCCATAAAGTCTCGTGCTCCTTCTGTGGTCTCTGTCTTAGTGAATAATGCAACCAGGGATCTAGGCTTTACCTTTGCCTTTCCCACATACATCCTTCACATCTATCCTGCCCCCAAGTACTTCTTAAACCCGCCATTGCTCCCCTTACATCCTGCCCCCCATAATTTAGGCCAGATGTCTTCTTCCTGCACTGCTCCAGCAGCCTCCAGGTGACTCGCCCCATTATGCAACCAGAGCGATCTTTCAGAATCCAGGTATGGTCCCTTTGCCACCGCCCCGTCACAGCTGATTCACAGTATTAGTTATTAAAGGGTCAGCTTCTCAATATGTCATATGTGCACCTTCATGGTCCAGCTTCTGGCCTTACCTTCAGCTTTACTTTTCAACACTACTACCTTTGATCTTTAATTTTTTTACCAAAGTGAACTGCTATTCTCTGAGCAAGCCTTGTCCTTTGCCTTCAGTAATTCCTAAATGCTCTTTCTGGTACCTGGAACAGTCACACTAGTCCCGTGCCATTCTGTTTTGCTCAGCTCATTGATACTTGCTGCCCAGATCTGCTGGGGAGCAGCTCCCTTTAAAGGCCCTTTCTGACCTTGTAGCCTGGCGGGTGTTTTTCTCATGTGTCCAGTGCACCGGAGCCTGCCTCAGTTCTCTCCACTTCTTTGCACCCTGGGAGTTTGTCTGTCCTCCTTAGAGCCTGTAAACACTTACTTGCCCTGTATGTGGATGAAAAAAAGAGTGACTTGCTCAAGGACATAAAACTAATTAAAGACAGCCAAACCGAACTGGGGTTTCAGGCCTTGTGTTGTCACGAGGAGTGTCTTGTCTTACCAAAATACAAATTTTTTTTGAACTACAAGAAGATGGGTTTCAAGTTTGTGTCCCATTCCGTCATATGATCACCATTTTTAGTGTAATTATTTGTGCTATTTATTCCAGATTTCATTTGGCAGGTTCTTTCCATACAAGCTGTCTGGCTGGATCGGGATTGTTTGTGTTTATTTTGTGTGATTTTATCACAGTTAGTCACATTTGCTGTGAAAAAATGGCAAGAGCCTTTCTGCTCACAGGGTTGAGGAGGATTTCCTCTTCTCTTTGATGTTAAAATCATTCCTTACAAGATAGCAGAAGGATGGGGCAAACATGGACCCTGCTTTAAAAAGATGAAAGCAGGCTTGCTGATGCCGTCTTGCTCTAACGAGAAACTCCAGAATGACCTTTTGCAGAGTGCCTGAGCTTTCTAAATGAGCCACAGCATTGCATTCTGGTTAATTTTTATAACTTTTTTAATAGGACACATTAGCGCTGTTATAAACCTTGTTAATTAAGCAATAATCTCAAATGCTCCCTCGCAGAGGGAGACATTCCCAGTAACTGCAGGTGATTAATAGCTAAAGTCTAACAAAAGCCTTTTAATCAACCTGAGGGCCCGTTCAAAGCTGTTACCCTCAGGAAATGAAAATGATTGGAATTCTGTAGGGGCCCCTTGGAAAACCTTCCTCATTTGCACCCCTATCTTTCTTCCTCTTCTCTTGCTCTTGCTCTTAGTACTGAGAACATCATACCCACTCTCCAGCCCTCTATTTTTCTCTTCTTCCCTTATTACATTTCAGACAACTAGAGAGTTAAGGCTAGAATTAGCTTGTTAGGTAATCTGGTTTGATTTTTCCACTTTCATGGATAATGAACCTGAGTCCCAGAAATATTCCTCCTTAAAGTTGCACACCGTCTAGGGTTAGAGCACATCTGAGCACCTGAACACCTTATCACAGTTCATCTTCTTCATCTGCTGCAGGTTCCAGCAAGGTCACCATGAGTGTTTGCTTCCTTCTGGTCCAGAGTAGGAGAGGGAAAGATCAAGTGTCCTAGGTGGTGGTAGGAGATGATGTGGTTACAGTTTTATGAGATCATATGCATTGCTTCCCTATTAAACCTCGAATAGGTGTGAGTGAACAATGTTATAGTAGAGTTGTTTCTCTTAATGCCACTTGCTGGGTTCCAAGAAGGCTGAATCCAGAAGAGTGAGTAGGATTTAGGCAAGTGAAGGGTGAAGGCAGGGTATTCTGGGCAGAGATAAGAAAAGACACCCATTGGTGGAATGGCTTGGAATGCAAATGAAGTTGCAGGTGGATGTAACTGAAGTGATGCTGGAGAGACAGAGTCCCCTACCTTCTTGTCTCTCCGACCTATGGAAAGAACAAGATAAGAGGAACTGAGGATTGTAGGTGAGCAGGAAGCAGTGGAGATCAATTAAAAGCTTTTGAAGGCACCTCTATGTGAAACCATCTCTCAAGGGTGAGAAACGGGCGATCCAGCAAAGATGACCCTTGTACATTCACCTGTAGCAAGGGTGGCAATAGTGGGCAGTCTGGCTCTGTGCTCCAGAAAGGCAAGGTGTGCTGAGAAGCAGGGGTCCTACCCTGCACTGACTGCCTCTCAGACCTCAGGCTTCTCATGTAGGAGTGATGGATTAGCACAAGCTAGTCCGTATCTTCCCTCTGTGTCTCATATAGCCTGCCTTGCGCTGGCTCATTAAAGAGAACTTGCTTATTCTCCATAGCATTGTCTTAGGATTTGATTGTCATTTATGTTTTGTAGATGAGAAATCTCATACTCAAAGAAGTTAGTTTTTACTCATGATTACACACCACACCCACACCCTGTCCTCTTGTATCCCGAAATTTTACGTCACCAAGTTTTCCTAGGAAAACCTTCTCTTTCTCCCTTTCTTTCTCTTTCTTTCTTTCTTTCTTTCATTTATTCATTCAACA
Organism: Dasyprocta punctata; assembly: GCA_004363535.1. Taxonomy (NCBI): domain Eukaryota; kingdom Metazoa; phylum Chordata; class Mammalia; order Rodentia; family Dasyproctidae; genus Dasyprocta; species Dasyprocta punctata. The sequence goes on along the minus strand of RJWM01039214.1, from coordinate 3,491 downwards.
TATTTTTATTTTTCTTGTCCACTTGCCAAGTATTGTGATAGGCTCTTGGAACAAACAGTTGTATGTACATAAAATAATTATAACCATGTCATACAGGTGTAGCAATTCCTTACAGTTTGATAAAGGCCTATAAAATGTTTACTGCATACCTCCTAGCACCCATAAAAATGATACCCCATAGTTTTTATCTTTGTTTTTGAGGTGAGCAGTCAGTCTAAGGCAATAATCTGTAGCAGGTCCCCAGGGCAGGAGACTGACAGAAGATGAGGCTACAGTCAAGCCTTGTCTGCGACTGAGTCTGCTTCATCAGAGCAAAGCAAGAAGTAACTCTCTGTAAGAGTGTAATCACCCTCAGCCTCATTAATAATCACCACAGTGGCACTATTTCACATCTACCAGTTTGTCTAAACCCTGAAGACATAGGACGACCAGTACTTATGCACATTGCTATTCAGAGTTCCAGAAAGAACAGCCACTTTGCAAAACCAGTTAATAGGCCTCCCCTAGCAAAGTTGAGTACGCACACACTTTAACAGTCAGCATGTCCAAGCAGTGGGTAATACTTGAGAATTTCTTGAGTGTGTACCCAGGACATATGCAAGAGTATTTGGAATTGTGAAACCAAGTATCTATGGGCGATAAAATGGATAAACAGAATACAGTGCAGTCATACAGTAGAACACTACGTATCAGTGAACATGAGTGACATAAAAGTTTGCATTTAGACATGGCCAAGTCTCTTACAACATTGAGTAAAATAAGCAGGTCAGAGGTTTTATAGAAATGGGCACATTTATAAAAAGATTGAAAACAGGAAAAATGAGTATGTTATTTACAAGTATATATATATATATATATATATATATATATATTAGTATCAAAAGAAAAGAGAAGAAAAAATTCAAGATAGGAATTATCTCTGCTGGAGATACAAGAGGGAAAGAGAAGAAAGGGAAGCCGAAGGGAAGGGAGGAGGAGGGAGGGAAAGAAGGGGAGGGGAGGAACATCCCGGGGTTTCAGAGGGGCCAATAGTATCTTATTAAACCAGGTGGTAGGCACATGGGTGTTTTGCCATTGTATTTAAAGTATAAATTTATAGCATATACCTATTCTTTTCTAAATACATCTCACAGCACAAATTTTAAAATAGAGCGTACAAGGTATATGAACTTGTATTTATGAAGTGTGTGAGGAGGAGCGTTTCCTCTCCATAAAAGATGTGTTCTCGAATTCACCATTAATCCTTGGCCTTGTTTCTTCTCTATGTCCAGAGTGTTTGTATGACAGAATAGCACAAGAAACTGTGGATGAAACGGAAATTGCACAGAGACTCTCCAAAGTCAACAAGTACATCTGTGAAAAAATCATGGATATCAATAAATCTTGTAAAAATGAAGAACGAAGGGAAGCAAAATACAATTTGCAATAAACTTTGGATTTTTCATAAAGCCTTTGTGTTTTCCTTGCGCGACATGCGATTTGCAGGCAATGGTGCCGCCCGGATCGCCCCCGACCTGCACAGTGGCGTGCAGGCAGGGAGCCCGTAGGGCTCTAGGTCACAGCCAGCTCGGAACTTGGACTTCTGCTCCAGAGACGGCAGATGGCTCTGCTGAGATTCAGACAGCAGCCTGGCACCACCAGCGCCAGTCCTTACGGGGACAGGAAACACATTTCTCAGGGTGGTAAAGCCTCGCTGAGCTGCCTGTCACTTGACCGAGACTTTGAACTTATATTTTTGCCATGAAAGAACTTCTGTGTCTTCTTCTATTTTGTTCTATAATAAAACTTCATTAATCCTTGATGTAGACAATCATTATCCTCATGTACTTAGGATATTAAGTGTACAGTGGAGGTGATGAGTGTGATGTGTGGCCTGAAATGTTCTTTCAGGGGAGAAAACTTCAGTCTGAAAGAGAAAAAACTCATAAGGGATGTGGTTGCTGTCTACAGCTCTGAAGGGCTGTCTCAAAGCAGATTGCTTTCTCTGACTTCAAAGGACAGATGTTAGACCAATCACCTTTGCAATATGAGCTGATATTTGGTTTCCCTGATAATTTGAACCGACCTTTGTAAAGAAAAGGGGTATGTGTCAGGGGCGGGGATGATGTTAGATGTGGTGCAGGACTGCATTCAGGAAGTAGAGGCAATGTCACCCAGTATCAGTTTGTTCATCCTATCTTTTATCTCAAATGATCTTTCAAGTTATATAATTTTTATCTCATCTTTCTTCAGTTACTCAGTCTCTAAGGTGTCTGGCACACATTTTGGCAAACCATATTCTGTCTTCCTGTTGATCTGCACTTTCCTTTCTGTAATGCCAGTGAGGTAAGCATGGCATTTAGGAAAGGCCAAGGGCTTGGGACAGACGCCTCTAGATCCCACACCTAGCTCCCCCTGCTCACTGTGTGCCTAACCCAATCTTTCTGAATTGAGTTTCTGTTTTCTGTTGCATAAGAAAAATAATAGCTACCTTGCAGAGTTACTACAAAGATTAGAGATAGCATGTGGAAAATGCTCCACAAATGTTGGCAGTTGTTACTCATTTTTTATGGTTTCTAGTCCTTGGTTGGAAAATTCTAGCCTCTACTTTTTCTGATGGTTTATCCTTTAATTGGTGATCTGTAAGCAAAAGCTCAGGAATACTGGGGTTGTGGAGTTGACTGCCACTTTGAGAACTTTTATTTCAGTAAACTAAATAACCCTTGTAATAAGAACTATAATATGTTCATGAATAGGAGGTATAGATGAGAATTTCCTTTAATGGTATTTTTCTAGCTCTGCATAAACTAACAGAGTGATTTTGAGCCTATCACTTAATTTCCCAGTGTCTGCAATGCCTACCTCACATGCTGTATAGGTAAATAGTAATAACAAAAGATTATGTATCAGAATTTTTCTACGTGTTTAAAGTAGGTTCACTCTTTCATGAGGTAAGTAATGGTTTTGACACTTAATAGGTATTCAGCAAATTCTCATTGTTAAGATAAGTTCATTTTTATGCCATGGAGCAGCTGGGGTATGAGTGGTATGGAATGCATGAGAGACTTGGAAAAGAATATGCATCATTTCTGAACTCATTCTCTTTTCTTCCTAAACATGGTGAAAATGCAAACACCCAGAGGCTCTGTGCATTCCCTTCAGCCCAATTCCATATGGACCCTGCTTTGTAGGTGCTTTTAGGTTAGTGGGGCAAGTGGTTGTGAAAATACCTACAATAAAAATGTCATGATGCATGTGAAAGTGCTTCGTGTACTGTATGGTGCATATGCTAAGGGCAGGACAGGCCTGTGAATGATTGTAGGATCTGGGCTGAAATCCTCACTTGACCACTTCTAGGCATGTCAACTGGTTTCTGATAATGATCCCTAACAGTGTTATTATGGAGATTAAGCCAGATAATATCAGGCAAAGGGTGCTGTAAATCACAAAGAAATGCAGATGTTAGTTATCTCTAGTGCACAAGGCAGTATGAAATCAGAAAGAGATGCAAA